>OY757258.1:10774743-10834539 GCA_963584085.1 Pyrausta aurata | reverse complement strand
ACAATACGAGAAAATCATTGCTCGAGGAAGGCGAAACCATTTCCACAATTATTTATATCCAGCTCGCAGGTGCACGGGAAATAAAACACTTAGTCTCGAGCCAACACAGGAAAGTGAGCCAGTATGTTAGCTAAGATTTTGCTAAGAGTGAACAAGGCGAATTTATATCCCGGAAAGTTGTTATTATTAATACTTTGGCTCTCGCCTAGAGATGTTATGAAGATTGAGGTAAGTGAGCAGAAGATATTATTTAGGATTAGGGCATTACATAGATACCACCGTTTATAGCCATTATTATGCTATGAGTGTAATAAAAATAGAGCAATCGGAAGATAGTATTTAAATTTGTGAATATTTGAAAATTTTATACCAGTTGCAAATAAATATTTTTTTAATTTAATTCTAGCATCGGGTAAAACATTCGATTAATACTACTCAAACGGATAAAGCTACCACATAACATTTCATTTTTCCGGAATAATCCTACTACTATTATAAAGGCGAAAGTTTGTATGGATGTATGGATGTTTGTTACTCTTTCACGTAAAAACTACTGAATGGATTTGAATGAAACTTTACCACAATATAGCTTATACATCAGAATAACATATAGGCTACAATTTAGGGCTCTGCAGTGCTTAGTTACCGTATTTCTTACTTATTACTAGACTAGACGGGACGAACCTGAAGTCCACGCGAACGAAGTCGCGGGCAAAAGCTAGTATGGCATATATTCAGAACAAAGATCGCTGGAAATAAAATATAAAATGCAAGAAAATACGTCGTCCTAAGTCTTCACTCTATTTATTTCAATTGGTGATGACATCTAATAACAAATCCATAAACCGAACATCTAAATCTACGGGAAAATCTACAAACAATTGGATGAATAAATTTTACCCATACTTCCTTGGATACAATTTAAAAGAAGTGTACACTGAATAAAAAGACTGAACACAATGTATTAGGTTCGTAAATTCTTCGGAGTACCAAATCCGGTGTTGACTTACACTATTTTACATGCACCAAATGCATAGCAACCGCTGAAGCCTAAAATATTCAATACATTCACAGAGAGATTGCGGATCACGTACAAAAACGTTGCTACATCTGGTCTGCACAATAAATAAGGTTGTCACGTTCGAGGATAGTAGAATAGGGTGAAAGAGTCCCTTCGGTGCTTGCTTGTTTGTGGCCAACCACTGTTTAGGCTGTAGCGGCGAAACACCTTCACATTCAATCCCTTTGATTTGTGTAATTAGATTCAAAGTTACCAAATCGAAACGAATTTGAGGTCCTTAGATTGGAATGGGTCTCTTTGTAGATCTTATTATCATACAAACAGCAAACATACAACACACGAGACATTCTCTTCGGGTATAATAACCACGCAGTTAACAGTTTCGTTATGATGATATAAAATAAGTACACTAAGATACGTAGCAATTTCGTTTCACGCATATTCATTTTAATCGTTTTACGACCGACCACAATAATGACGTAAAATTTAATAAAAGTCGCGCAGTTCAAACTTATCGATAAGTAATATTCGACACCTCCCTCGCAAAACTCTGTAACTGTTAGTTATAGAGAAATACGATTTTAGTATTTTCGTGTTCTCCGAGGTCGGTTTTATAAGGTGGCCTTCAAAAATTTTTAAGATTCTCATTAATATTAGTAATTTACAGTTGTATATGTGTCTATCTAGAAAAAGTGTTCCCTGCATATCTGCCTAGCTGTTAGTTAACCGCGTATGCGCGGGGCGTATCGAAGCGGACCGGGGGGGATATCTGTCACTTCGTCAGTATTGCACCGGAGAGCCTACTATGCTACGATGCAAGTATGTACTCAAGTGTAATATGTGATTGAATAAAAAAAAAACGGCCAGGATGTGAATACAAGCATGTGCTCAAAAAGGATACAATTCAAGGATGCTCTACAAAGTACTTGTTTGGTCCAAAAGACAATAAATACAAATGTGGGGGGTTCAAGTGAAATACAAAATCCGAGTAAGTTATATGAGATGATTAATTATAATATTTTTCCACTGTATTAAATTTGTACTAACATGAAGTTTTGTACACTGCTTGTTTTTTGTGGTATTTAGAGGTAAAACTTACGGCAATCTATTAAATTCTACTAATCCGACGCAAATACACGTAACTAGACCAGTTACAGAGGTATGCTTCGCAATTCATAATGACGCTTGTCACTTAAAGAGTTTTGCTACGGAAGATTTATTATGTTTTTTGCTTTAACTGACACTTACAGACTTATGCACCGATGGCTTTACTATACCTTTGGTTCTAATTGCCACTTACACACTTATGCACCGGAGGTTTATTTTAAAAATATTATTTAAGTATCACTTAGGTTGTTTTGCTTTGGATTATTTGATTCGATATATTTTGTATCTGACACTTAAGTATACTTACGTGGTAAAACAAATTTTAACACGCCCCCTAAGTGTTATTACTTTTTCAGAGTCACCTGTTCCACACTTCTCAGAAAAAGATAAAATATTTTGGCCGAATAATAACATATTCGAAAATGATGCTGACAATGTTACGGAAGATCAGTTAGCAGAAGATCTCACTCAAAACTCAACATGTATACCCACTATAAACCAGTCAGTGTTTTTCGATGCCATTTATGAGGGGGAAGCTACAGGTAATCCTTAGCTCAGCCCCTGGGTATTCTTTGCAGCCTCGCCTCTCACTGTGACTCGTAGTTTGCGAGCTCCACCTGTATTCAGGAGAAAATTATTTATCCTGTTATCCAGCTGACGGCGTATGGGACACGCACACCATTGCATGGGTATCCTTTAGCGAGCGGCAAACATCACCGTGTCGACCTCTCGAGACCCATCTAGGAGTGACATGTGTAGGGCATCAAGCCTTATTCGGTTCCCAGGAAGTCGGCGACGAATCTTCGGTGTGTTGGCTGAAGCCTCCCGCTACCTCTCCGCCGCCTCCTTCTGGGAGATTGGTTCTGGATCACTGTTGATGCGGTGAAGGTATTTGCCTAATCAGTCGTGACCTGTTAAAATCTGAATAGCTTGGTGTGTTAGGCGTTCATGTTGGCGCTTCACACATCCCTCGAGCAAAGTATAGCAGCGAGCAAATAAATAGATAGTCAGATCATAAGTTCTGTCACACAATAAAAACTTTTGAATTTAGAATGCTGGCCACAAAAAAGTTTATTGAATTCGATTTTTTCATGAAAATAAAAATGTGTACTTTTTAGAACTTTCCTCATTTTTAAATAGGAGTAAAGAAGGCCGTGTCGCGGTTATTGCTTTGCATCGTTGCGGTTACGCGCCAATTCAGATAAAAGATTCGTTTATCGTACCATAAAACGATACAATGGTCTTCATTGTATCGTAGTATAGTGTATAGTGTATAGTGTAGATGACAGGTCAAGAAGTGGTCGCCCTCACTCTGTTAGCACTCCAGCAGTGATAAAAGCTGTGAAGGCGCGAATTCAAAGAAATCCCATACGTAAGCAGAAACTGTTGGTCCTTCAGATGGGGTTAAGCAGGACCACGGTGAAAAGGGTGTTAAATGAAGACTTAGAGCTTAGGGAATATCGAAAAAAAGGCTCGTTTATTGGACCTAAGACTGAAGAGATGCTGCGCTTTGTTGAAGCGGTACGCGGGAAAAAAGCATCGGGAAATTCTTTTTTCAGATAAAAAAATTTTCACCGTGGAAGAGAGCTACAACAAACAAAATGATAAGGTGTACGTACACAACAGTGAAGAAGCGAGCAACCGTATTCCGCGTGTCCAACGAGGTCATTTTCCATCCTCGCTCATGGTTTTTTTGGGAGTCTCTTATTGGGGCTTAACTGAGGTACATTTTTGTGAGAAAGGCGTAAAAAAGAATGCAGTTGTGTATCAAAATACAGTCTTCAAGAACTTTGTGGAACCTATTTCTCATACCATGTTTAATAACAAACACTGAGTATTCCAACAAGATTCTGCGCCAGCTCATAGAGCGAAAAGCACAAAAGACTAGCTGGCGGCGCGTGAAATCGACTTCATCCGGCACGAAGACTGGCTCTCCTCCAGCCCAGATTTGAGTCCGTTAATTACAAGATATGACAACACTTGGAGGAAAGGGCCTGCTTAAAGCCTCATCCTGATTTGGAGTCACTCAAGCCATCCTTGATTAAGGCCGCCGCCGATATTGACATGGACCTCGTTCGTGCTGTGATACACGACTGGCCGCGCAGATTGAAGGCCTGTATTCAAAATTGCAGGGGTCATTTTAAATAAACTTTATCACCATATGAATCTATGTTTTATTAAGTTCATTTTGCTATATAAATAGTTACATAAATAATAAATATGCCTAAATAATTTCATATTACACATGTGACAGAACTTATGACCTGAATATGTGAAATGCGGTGCCCACGCTACAATTGATTAGCTGCAGGTCTCAGATCTGCAGAGCCTCGTCTTTCAGTTTGAGGCGCTTCACCTCAACTTCTTGGGGTTTTGGCCTCAAATCCAGAAAATTTTGTTTCTCGCGCTACTCAATGACGGCGGCTAAAACCTCGGCATCGAGCGCCTAAACTTACGTACCGGCCATGGCAGCAGCTGCATTTTCCACTACTGTACGATAGCCCCGAATTACTCTCAGCGCTACAATGCGCTGTACTTTACGCACGAGCATTTTGCCGTCCTTGTAAATAGGGGCCTGTATAACGCCACGGACCGCAGAACACCCATATTGGCAAAAAGGCGCCTATTAGCAGCAGCAGTCCCACCAATGTTCAGCATTAGTCTGCTCAGTGCCCCAGCAGCTTACTTTCAAAATGGGCGGTGAACTTCCAGCGTCCATCAAGCCGAAATATTTAAGCGGTTTTCCTTTCTTAATCCTGACCCCAATTACCACTATGTGTCATCTCGCTGGTGTCGCTCGTCTTGGCCTATGAAAACTTTTATTGCGTTCCAGTACTTGATATGAGACCCACGTAGTCTTTGATAAATTTAGTGTCACCATCCAGTCCTACAGAGTTTTTAATAGCTCCATTCTAGACTACATTGATAAAACCACGAGACTCCCACGCAGACCTCAATTATGTGGATCCGAAACACTTCTTCATAGTCCAGACTTTGAAAATGAAAATGAAAATGAATGAAAATATTTATTTCTTTAACAATAATTTTAAATATAAATATGCAGAGGTGGACTCTTTCTTATAAGTGCTATGGCACCTGTGGCAGAAGGAGTCACTCTTCCTTAACAAAAGGAATTTTTTTTTTTTTTTTTTTATAAAAGCAAGTTGCGTAGTACTTTTAAACTTACAAAAAACAGAACATGTGTGTGTGTGTATGTATGTGTGTGTGTGTGTGTGTGTGTGTGTGTGTGTGTGTGTGTGTGTGTGTGTGTGTGTGTGTGTGTGTGTGTGTGTGTGTGTGTGTGTGTGTGTGTGTGTGTGTGTGTGTGTGTGTGTGTGTGTGTGTGTGTGTGTGTGTGTGTGTGTGTGTGTGTGTGTGTGAATGGATGTGTGGTATCGTGTTATGTATCATATTTAAGCAGGCTTTCAGTTTCTTCGTAGTTTAATGATTTTAGCCAGTTTGTCACTGTAATTCTGCATTCCCGATATGTCAGGGGGTATATTTCTAGCTTTTTATTGACACGGTTGTACACATGAGTGGAAAGGCTCTGAAATTGGTTTTGAGCAAAAGCTGTGCGAGAGCATTCAATTTTAATTACCTTGTGCTTTCTTCTTTTTTGAGTGATATTTTTATTGTAAACCAAGGTCTTATGCCTCCTTAGTACAACAAGTAAGACATATAGTTTCCTAATAGTAAGTAAATCTGCTAAGTCATAGAGCAAGTCGGTTGAAAATATTTGTTTCTTAAAATACATAACTTTTAGTAAACCTCTCTGAGCTCGTTCAACGTTTAAGAATTTTGTTTTAAGTGCCCCGCCCCACACTGTTATGCAGTAAGTTATAATAGATTGAACTAAGGAGACATAAACCTGATCTAGTAATCTCTTGGTAGCAACATGCCTGAGTGTTTTAAAAATCCATATCATTTTTCTTGTTCTACTTGCCACCAGATCAACATGCGATTGCCACGTGAGTCGCTGGTCCATCATAACACCCAAATATTTTGTGCTTCTGACTTTTTCTATGACAGGGCAGCTGCAAGTGGTTTGAGTTTGCCTACACGAGTGTATTTTAATTTCAAAAGTATCAGAAGGTTGCGTTCTGTCACAGATAGAGAAGCACATATAATTGGTTTTTAAGGTATTCAGTGTCAATAGATTCCACTTTAACCAGTCATTTATTTTAGACAGACCATGCTCGGCAGCCGTTTTGGTATTAATCCATGAGTCACCGGTAAAAATTACGGCAGTGTCATCAGCATAAGATAGTATTTTGCAGTTTTCTAGCTGCATATTGCACAGGTCGTTAATATAAACCAGAAACAGTGTCGGGCCTAAGACACTTCCCTGGGGAACACCGTATTCTATGATAGTCCTTTCACTTATAGTTTGTCCTACTTTTACCCTTTGCTTTCGGTCTTGTAGATAGCTCCTAAATAAATTGAGAGGAATGCCTCTAATGCCTATCATCTCCAATTTCTTAACAAGAATGGAGACAGAGACGGTGTCGAAGGCCTTTTTGAGGTCCAGGAATACCGTTAAGCACTTTTTCTTATTATCTAATTTATCTACTATTTCTGATGTCAAAGCACTGATAGCGTCTTCTGTACATTTGCCTGCACGAAATCCGTATTGTGAGGGTGATAGGATGTTATTTTTATCAAGGTAGCTTAGTAATCTTTTATTAATACATTTTTCTATTACTTTAAAGTTCATACTAACAAAACTATGTATCTATAAGTATAAAAATATCTCGTTCTATTCATAAAGCATTAAGTACCACTTACGAAATAAAATACGTCCATTCTTCCATTACATACCTACCTATTTGCCACTTACTAACTTTATCAGATATTTTTTTCCGAAGCAAAACTCTGTAACTGACACTTGAATAAAAAAAAACTTATGAAATCCGACGCATAATTCTTTAAGTGCGATATCTTTATATCTGTAAATAATTTAATAAAACCAACAAAAAAATCTGAATTTAGTCGTCAAAAACAGCCCATATGCCAAATTTCAAGATGATAGTTTTAAGGATAAGAGCACAGTGCGCATTTGAAGTTTCGATCGGCTCTCCTGTAAAATTTGCGATTTCAAGTTAGCGACTTTTGCGTAGGAGGTGTCGTATTGCAAGCTATGAATAGGCGTTCCTTCCGAAAACTAGTGACTGTAATCCGAATCTATTCAAAGTCAGAGTGAACAGGCTTCTTCTGGGCGAGCTCGTTCCATCTTCGACTCCGTCTTAGTCGCACTTGGCTTGGTCTGGAGTCAAGGGCAAACCCATACAAAAAAAAAAAAACAAGTTGCAGAATCATATAAGTAGTACGAAACCCTCAGTACCTAAACCTACCTAAGGTATATCTCATCAAAAAGATAAAGAAAAGGGCAAGCAAAAATAGTTCATTGTAAAAACAAACTGAGTGTAATTGATACGGTTGAAAGCAACAAAACACTTACATTCAAAGTCATTACATAAAGATTCAGTATGGTCCACAAAAAAATTACATACAAGCCTACGACGGCAGAAATTAACAATAACCTTTCTAAAAAATTAACGAGCCCCTAAATTGAATCTTAAGCACAATGAATAGCTGCACCCAGCACTAATTTCCCGAAGGACTGCAGCCATAAAATATTCCAGCCGTGCACCGAAAAGAATTCAACGGCTGTGCACGTTTTTAATTGGAAAAGGAAATTTCGAAGGCTTGACGTGACTTATTGACCCGGAACTAAATTAGCAGGGTTTTAACGCTAAGCGCTTAACTGGACCAGTTAGGGGGCTTGGGGTCCAATAAGCACATGCCCCAATTTCGCAGATCATTGAAAGGGTGGTTATTGGATGACGAATGTGAGCGAGAAAAACTGTGAAGAAATATGTACTACCTACTATATATGTAATACCTACTCATAATCATTAGTCAAGCAAACTTTGGTGAGCTGCATTAGGTGTGTATAGGTTTTTCGGACAAAAGACAGTTTATTACGCTTTGGTTCAAATCCATATACCAATATTGGCCAAAATGATAGCCAATTTTGTTTACCGTGTTGATTGAATAAAAACGAACCGAGCGGCGGATCATAACATTATTCTTGGTACAAATGGTCATTTTGTCCTCAAAGCCTTGACCTAAATGCGGTTCATTAATTTTCACAGCCGCGTCATGTCCGATAGCCGACTGTCAATTAAAGAGGGAGGCGGTATAATGGCAGAATTGGGTCTCTTAATCATCCTATAAGGGAACCAAAGGGATTTTTTTGATAATACAAGAATTTTGACTTTTGAACTCCTCCACAGCATGCTTTTTTATTTATACCTTACTTTCTAACTTATTTTATACAACTTTATACTAAGACTTCTTGCATCATGGTGTAGTGTGCTATATTTATACCTATCTAACTACACTTCGATTAAACGTTTTGTACTCAAAGTTTTTGCCACCAATAGCGGTTTCGGTTTGGTGCCAAAATTGTAACTAAGCGTGAATTCCCTATTACGACGAAACTGGGCAAAACCGAAATCCAACTCTAACGCGTTATTTCTTGAACTGCGCGCGCAACTAATGGCCCACTATTACCACAATTTTGCGTAAAACAATATTCGGGAGCCTCCGTTTAGTTATATTTCCCGGAGGTAACATGCGGCGTGTCAACGGAGAATTGTTGAGGAGATGTTTCATTCGCAATCTCCACGGGCAGGATCAAATAAGCACAGAAATTGTTGGTAAAATATCACAATAACACTAAACATTCCATTTCTTTAAGAGATCTCTCTCTCTCAAAGAAATGGGATATAAGTGACTCCATTTGCTTTATTGGAATGCTGTAAGTTAGAGTAAAAATACAAATCATAGTTTAATTATTTCAAACTACTTATAGTTCAAAATGCTCAATCAATCCAGTTACACAATACGCCAGAGAACATGGCAATCTGTCAAGTCACTCATGAATATTTACAAGTAAGTGAATCAGTGCCAGGAAGTGAAACAAATAAGGTGCATGCAGAGCGTTAACTGCAGTCCAGATGTAGGTTACTGGGGCATCCGTCCGCTGTCATATAGCGAGATATCGCTGCAGGGGCGCTCGCATCAGCTGTCCGTTACCCAATACCCAAATGTTGGAAAAGTTTATTTGTACAGTGAAAATACAAGGTGACTCTTATTTGGGGAAAATATCATTTGGCGCCGAAAAATCTACGGTGGAACTAGGTGTAACTAGGTAAACCTTTTTTGTGGGTTGGTTTGTACAACGAACTCATACAAAGCGTTTGGAAGCTGAAAACTATGTTGATATCAGTCGGTAAATAACAATTACGTAATAACTTAATCAGTTGTACTAAGTGCTGGTTGCGTCTGAATGTAATCCGTGGCAGAAGAAATTTCACACTTTCTTTACATCAAACAGGCATTGACACAATTCACTACAAGCGATTTAAAAATCGTTAAAAATTTACCCACATTTTTAGACGGCACATCACAGAAATTCAGCGCAGTTACCCTCCCTAAAATCGGGAATATCACTTTATTAATTTTGGGCACGCCCGCGACAAATCTGGAGTGGTGAAAAATATAGCCAGCGGCGCAGCTGAACGCCATAATGAAAATAAATATGATACTCCGCGTGTTCCTGAATCGTAAAACGCTGATATGTCAGATACCACAGTAACCGAGCCCTTTAGGGTTGAGTCAACAAACTCTAATGGCAACATGATACGAGTGATACAGCTGAGGATGGGGAAAACTTCGCCTGGGTTAAACGAGAAACAACGGCGGCTGCGTTTCGTCCCCTATTTGTTTTATGTTTCAAAGGCAGTTGAACATTTTATTCGTTTCAATGTCGCGAACGCGAGTTTCTGAATATTTATGTATGGATTTTATAGCTTCTCGGCGTAACGTCTTGTGGCCACGTTCGCGCTTCGGAAGACATTACTTTCAGGATGTATAAAAAGCGCTCTTTGCGCTCGTGGATACCACGCATAATTTCTTGAATAAATTGGAATTGTGTATTATAATGGACGCCCAAATTAACATATAATGTTCGTTTCATAAAGCCTGCATGTAATTTAGAACTGAAAACGTGTTACATTGTATTGGGAGCTAATTGGACGTGTTTCAGCTAAAGTTTGCTGGATATGGTTGAATTCAGTTTGATTTGGTTTTAACACAAAATCTATACACGAATTTATGAGTCGCTTTTGATGAGTATCATTAGCGGGTCCCCAATTTGATTCGTACATCACTTGCTTGCTAATGACTTCAACGTAGTGTATGAATGAATGAATCAATCACGGGTTTGATCTGTTTTGAAAGCAATTTATATAAACTGAATGACACTGACTAGAGATACATGCCGTAAATTATCATAATATGTACATGACATCGCAGATAGATACCTAATCGCAAGTGAATTTACTGGACATATAAATTCACGTTCCATTTGAAGCTTATAAGAATCATAAACGCGTTTACTACAGGACGCTCGGTAAAACTTTTATTTTATAGCTATGCATAAAGTCAGTTTATCCGGGCATGTATTGAAAGTGGATGTCACCTTGGTTCCGGAGAGAAATAGGTCAGGGCCACATTAGCCAGCCTTCCTTCCATTGCGGGGACGCTCAAATCTTTCCTTATGTGGCTAAGCGAGAGGTCGTTGGAAAATTGTTCTCTCTTTTTAATATGACAATCGCTGGCATGGAAGAATTGGATGATAATGCTAATGGTATGAATAAAGAAGAAACGAGGCGGAGAGAAATCAACATAATGCATCGTGGTAACGAAGTTACAGCAAAAGTCGAGGAAATCATGACGAAGGAAAATTTTTTAGATTGAACATTGGAAAGTTTCAATGAGCAGAATTTTTAGTACCTACTTATGATGACTAAAAATGACAACAGTATTATTGTACTTTGTTCTTTATTTATTTAATCTATTAGTTTATGGTAACTAACTAGGGGCAACAGAAATACATAATTGGTAAAAAAAAAACTGTCTAGCTATCGCGGTTCTTGAGATACAGACTGGTGAAAGGATGGACAGATAGCAAAGTATTTAATTTGTAAAACTAAGGATTTTATCGTCGAAATGATTTCTTAAAGATCAATGCCATTTTTTCCGTCTAAACAATGTTGTAGCTTGGTGAGAGCCAGTACTTTATCTCAATTTGTATTTATTTATTTATTTCAGGAACAAAACCTGTATTACAATCGATGCACTACTTAAATTACTACGTTAAAACAAAAGGCTGGACTGTAACCTATGAACAGTGTTCACAGCTTGATTTATACAATTACAAAAACCGGCCAAGCACGAGTCGGACTCGCGCACTGAGGGAACCCTTACCCTTAAACTGAATTCGGGGTCCACTTATTCCACCTAGCGGAAATATCACAATATTTTTGACAGCAAAAATAACGTTATTTTTTATAGTGTTTCTTACTTTTTGTATCTGAATCGGAAACAAGATACACCTATCCACCAAGTTTTAGATGTGTAATGCTAATAGTTTCAGAATAAAATGGCTGTAACATACGGATGGACAGACAGACAGACTTGACGAAACTATAAGGGTTACGTTTTATGCCATTCGGCTACGGTACCCTAAAAATGAAATACAGAAATGAGATCAATTATTTGTATTTTTTTATACAGAAATTTAAAAATATCAAATTCAATTGGGGCAGCAGATACGCAAAATTTATTTTATTCTTATATTAATAAGAGCTCCTAAAATTTGAATTTCTAATATAAAGCTTAATGTAAGGGCTGGGTTTTGAAGCTGATAAATGGAGTTTACTTTATCATAGATAAGTATTATATTAAGTGTGAGAAGAATACATAACAGTGTAATATTTTAAGTACAAAGCTTCAAAACTGAAAGCAATAAATAGTAAATTTTAAAAATATGCAGTTCGTATAAATTTGTTTATACTTTTTGAAAGATCGTCGTGTGACCTAACGAGCAATCCTTAGATTTCAAACTAAGCCAATTTAATCCTGCAAACGTACTCGCTTGTGCAAACTAAATCTTTTTCAATTTCTCGAACGCTTATCGCCAGTCGCGCGACCTCTCTTTCACTACTACCCTCAGAATTTTCAGAGCCGCGACTGACTCCATTTTTTTCTTTGGTTTAGAGGCTTACTTCGTCAGACTTAAGGCTATCTCCTGTATTTGGAGTAGTTAAGCCATCCCATACTGGTGGGGGCTGTTGATAAATGAGTTCTATTTATTTCCTGGCAATTTGTTGTGAAATTAACAAATCGATATCTGCTACACAGTGCGCCAGAACTTTGTATGTTTTGAACCAAATTTTCAACGACAAAACGTTCGACGTAGCTGTGGGCCCTTAAATTTTTAAATGCCTGTTGGACTTTGTGTTCTTTATCGTTGATTTATCACTGGGAAAATGGTGGCTCGTAAATGTTTGTCACGTTAGGGTTGAGGCTGAAGAAATGTACATTTTGAAGTCATAAAAAATATAATTTTAGCTTTGCCTCAAGACAAGAACACTATTGCTGAATCATGCAAGAAACAGTAAAGATCGAGATTCTGTATGCCTGTGAATTGTGATTTATCAAGTCCTCGTTTTTTACTTGCAACAGGTGGACAGCATGAAATATAAATCTTTATAATTTACTTTTTTTCAGGTCAGGTCTACTTTAAGTTATTGAAATAACTAATAAAACTCCCTCAAGCGGTTGATTGGTTGGGAATACCTTTCATTACGGGTTACGGTGTAATAAAGTTTAAATAAATAAATAAAGTTTTTGATTATCCAAAATCACTCCGGTCGTTTGAATTTGCTCCGTCAAAAAAGAACCTTTTAATCCAAATCGTCGGTTTCGCAAATCAAAAAGCTCAACGAAATTCGCTCAGATAAACCCTTTCATCTGGTGACCCCTTTAGGTGCACGGTCCAGTTGAAAAAATAGATTCGACCGGCAGCAACCCTAGTTACCGGCCGATATAGATCGGAACCGGTTAAAAGGTGAGCCATTTAGAGCAACACAGTCGTCCATAAATTCCACGTACACTCCTGGCTAGAGGCACCATGATTAAGAAGCTCAGCAATTAATCATGAAAAGGATTTGAATTATGAAAGCGGCTTCGGACCGCAAAGTTGAAATTCTGGAAATGAGAGACCGCGGGTCAGCGTTAGATTATGCCAGGAAACGTATCAGCAAAAGCCTCCGTGAAGAGGGTAGCGTAATGAGGTTATATTTGCGAGCGGAATTAAGTTTCGGATGAGAATTTTAATTTCAAGATTGTGAGATACCTGCTGTTGGCCTTACTAAAAAGTAAGTAACATTTGTAAAGGAGGATCGTGAAGCTTAATATATATGCACTAAAATCAGTGTTAGATTAAATCGTGGAAAGTAGTTAGCTTTGAGATGCTTCAACAAGCAAAACCGAGTATATTCTTATGAACACACTGTAGAAGATACAAAATCGAATATTCTATTATCATGGCGGCATCCGAACCGATAGCGATATTCAAATGAAACAAGATCGCTACCATGTAAATATCTAGGAATTCAAATAGCTCGATGTTAAGAGGGATGAGACACACATCTCCGATCACAAGCACTACCATTCTAAGCCGAGGAACAGAGAGAGAATTACAATAGTTAACACGGGCTACAGAATCTAGATACGAACGAGACCCGAATCATTTCCAAATCTGTGTAACCTTCCATCAACCGAAACATTTTAAAGGGAAATCCAATTTGAATAACAGAAAAACGTTGCTGAAGGTCGGATTCAATTTGCTAATAAAAGTGAGGCGGAAGATAGAGTTCCCGCGTAAATTTTTAAACGAACATCTTAATGGACACTTTTATCGCATTCTCTGTAAATCTTGCTGGATATTAATATTCATAGACGAGCGTTAGAAGGAATATTGTTAGATCTATACAGGTAAGTCTTAGATACGGAATGAGAAACGTTAGGAATGCTTAATGCAAGGCTTAAAATCTGAAGTGGATATACAATGCACGTGATTGAGGCCAGTGATGAGCCGGGATACGTCTCCAACGACCTCCAGACGACTCAGGAGACTAGGGGCAGACTGGCATCATATCCCAGCGTTTGGCGTCTGCTTATAACGGTGGTAGCGTTAGTTTTATATATTCAGAGTGGTCGGAACTGTGCACGGTGTGTCCGCAGGTGTTGACAAAGAAGTTGGAGCACGTTTGGTGGGCACTACTGTTGCACGGTGGAGCGGGCGCGTGTAGGCGGGCGCTCTGCGCGGCGTCGACTGGCGCTGGAGCCTCGGAGGCTGCGCGGCGCGCCCGCCCCCGCCTTCATTCACACCCGCGAGGCCTAGCTCAAAACAGCCGGACTTTTAATGCGGCTTGTGCTCTTTTCACACAACAGCCCCGGCGTGTTAGCATTCCCAAACCGAGATCAGCTGAAAAGGGATTTATAATGTTTGCTCGAAGGGAACAGCGGTGTAATGATCAACGTCCAAACAAAGGGTTGGCTTAGCTTTTATTCGTTTGCGGAAAATTATTATTGTTATAGATTTTCCAGGCATTTTTCCTGAGCTTTCAAGGACATTTGGCTGTAAATTGTTAGACAAAATACGTTTGAATACAATTTGGGTGTAGTCTTAAATAAGAGAGAAATTCTGTTGCTAAGGGATGTACAGGTGGAGAGAAATCGTTTTCTTTAGCAATCTACCGCGACCTCTCAATACGTTTCTCGAGGATAAGATTTGTTCGCAACTTTTAAAGTAATACGGAATAATTTTCAGATTCATGAACTCATCCACGTGTCGTATAACATCCTCGTTCGAATGAAGCGGAGAAATTGGCAGACATTTTCGTACTTTTAGTTTGCCGCGTCGACCTCGATGTAATTCGGCAAGTTACGTAGATAAGACACGATCTTAGTTGCCGTTATTACATTACCCAAATAAGAGCCGCATATATAGTGAGTAGTTTGGACTTACAGGGCATGTACATATTAATTTTATTTTTTATATGTATTTCAGGGGAAGTTTATCTTGTACAAATCTAGATGATGCTCCATACACACCCACCCACTATTCTCATAAACACTTAATATTTAGCTCTACAAGACAGATCGCAGAAAAAAACCTACGACATATTATGACGCCCGTTACAATAGAATTACAACCAAAATTGCCTGGTCAGCTTCCTGAGACACCGATAATCGATATCATAGAAATTGACAAACAAACTTATTCCTCGATTGATGTTTTAGTCATTATTTATTTATTTAAACTTTGTTGCACTGTGAGTTGTACAATTGGCAGAATTTATGCCCGAAGGCATTTTCTACCATGTAATGCAACGCTAAAGTTAGAAATCCTCCAGTCGACCGCTTGGGAATGCAGGAAGTTAAATAAGTAGCGGAACATTTTCAATAACTGTTACGGCACTTTGACCAAAATTGAGCCCATATAAACATTTGCCTTGTACCGGTAAATATTCAACTTAACCTACGTTATCATAATCATCAATTGAAGAGCTCGCCTGTTGTCGATAAATCTCTTCCATTCTTCACTTCTTTCTGCTCTTCTCTTCACTTCCTAATACGGCCTTGAGGTATCTATCTATTTAGAGTGCTAACACAACAAGAAATTCAACCACAGTTAATTACATAGGCAACTTAGTTTTATTAGATCTTGCGTGCTTCCCCAATTATTGAATTACAACTTCTCACCGAGAGCGATCAATTTCTAGGTAATTAGAAGTACCAAGCAAATTATAAATGCTAAGAGTAGGTATATTCATTTACTTCTTTTTAACTAATTGGAAAGCAAATACAGAAAAAAACTAAACGACAAGTCACCAAACTATAGCTAAGTAAAATAATCACAGTGACAGAGCTATTTGTCGAAGAAAACAATAAGTTTAAAGTTCAAGCAATCTTTTAGAAGACAAAATTCAGTATGAATTGAAACAGAAAATAAAAAGAAAACACACTTGAGAACAACACAAGAAAATTTGTTTCACTTAACCGGAACGCAGTGAAATATTTCAGAAGGCACGTGCATGAAAACATGGCAAAACATGGCAACTACGACAATTTTTAAGTTTAGCAGCAAGACAAATACAATTTGCACCCAAAACTTACTGAACGCCACAGTGTACTTAACTTTACAGTAGCTTAATTTCTTCATGAATTGATACGAGTTACCAAACAAGCTTTTCCATTAGTGGGGGATATATTTTTTTGCCAAACCCGTAGACCCATTGTCAATAGTAATAAATATATATTTATGAATACCTTTTCGGCATCACTTTACAAATTGCCGCTACGATAGAGTCGCTTCTTTCACAGAAGAAACCTGTTCTACGCCAACACTGACTTTAACGTTAAAGTCTTGAATTTTATGGCTTCTGAACAATTGCAACTTTGCATCATGCCTTGCCTTAATGACGTTAACGCTAACCAAGTCTATACTGAAAAATTCTCTGTAATGGAACAACTATGCAAATGGAGGATTTTCACTCACTCCGAGAACTAATAGCCAGTCGAGGGCAGGGTGCGATTTTCAGATAAAATATTAGAATTTCCTGTGAATTTCCTATGAAGTCAGCCAGGTAACATTTGTTCACCCCGAACAGAACAAGGTCAACCACGTTTTATCCAGAAACAGAAACAGTCTCAGAGGAGTGTTTTGGAACGAGACTAATCAAATTTGCGTTCTAACGCCCCTGTACAAGTATGCAAATTGAGAACACCCCACTCCGGGCACCGATCGCCCACTACATCGGACGGAACGTCAATCGCGTTCGAGATATTCAATTCGACGATACAGCATGGAGGGAATATTTTTTCCCAGCAACCAATCTTTCGTTCCACCCGCGGTTTTAAGAAGACCGCACACGACTTCTTTCAAAAAAACCTATCACGACTTTAGCATTTTTAAACAAGAACAAAACACACCATAAATTTTCAGTTTCAAGTGCTTTCATGGTTCAAAAGGATGTGTACAAAATGAACATTATCTCGATGAAAGCAGAATATCGTAATTACGTGCCTGATTACAGTCCAATAGTTGACTGCAGACTGCAGTTGATCACGTTCGCAATGTCACAAATAACCATTTAACGAGTAAATGTCGAACAACAATCTGTGTTTACTGTACATTTCGATTATACGCCTCTGGCTATGCAAATACGAACGAAATCAACCCTTTGCGTCAGTAGTTTACCAAATGTTAAGGTTTATTGCGGACAGAGCTATATTTGAATTAAAATTATACAAAAAACCTGCGAGTCACATCTTTTTCGATCTGTGGATTTGATTTGGGAGTCGTGAAGAATTATTGTTTTTATAAATACAGTAGAAAAATTAGCACAATGCCTTTATCTTTAGGTTGTAAATTAACGTACACTTGTCATAACAATTAATTTAAACTAAGTTTCCGATTTTTTTATATCACTCGTAGCACAAAGTATTAATAACCAGAAACAATTGATAATACAAAAAAAAACATCCTAAATATTACGTTCGAGTACAATTCAAGCGGTATTATTGCTTGACGCAAATTTTCTTTGAGACAACCTTCGGGTATGTAAGATAAAGCATAAAGAATGAAAGAAGTGGCAGGGCGATGAAATGTTATTAAAATAACTTCCCCACCCTACAAATATTTAGATCAATATGAATCAAATTTACATTCTGACGCCTAAGACAACCGCCCAAATGGCGGATGCTTTATGCAAACAGCCTGAAGGGGCCAAACTGGAAATAATTCAAGTTTTAGGCCAGATTCATAGAACAATCACTACAATAGATAATCGCCCAAATCTATGAGGCAACACACTTGTCTTGAAAACAAAAACTGTTATACATACCCTCTGTATAACCTAAAGGTTCTACTGCTAGAGAATGCTTTTAGCACTAACTCCGTTTTTGTACACTTTGATTATTGTGCAATAAAGTTTTTAAATAAATACAATATTGTTGACAATTTAAGATGATTTAGTCTCATGTAAAACGTTGACTCCTAAAATGGAGTTATTTATTGGTTGCTATAAACACCTCCAGCAATTTGGCGAGTATTGGAAAAAAAACACTATGTGCCTATTCATAGTGCTCTATAGATTAGAGTCAAAGTTAGAATCTGCTTTATTTTTTTCTTAATACACGGAGTTGTACGTAGTTTTCGGTAGAGGATTACATTGTGCCGATTTATATTAACTGAAATGTATTAATAATGTTCATTGCCTTTAGGTACAACTGCACCATTTACGATTGAAAACTAAAGTGCCTATTTAACACTTTAGTGGACATTGAACGCAGGCGTGATAGCAATATAATTTCTATTGTGTCTGGATTATCTACTGTCCATTAAAGTGTTATGGGATTTTGTATGAAATTTATCGTAAAGTCTAAAGCGTAATTAGTCTGCAAGCCGATCACACGGGCCAGCTCCCTCAAAGTGACTCTAATTTATTCATAAATAAAACAACGGGTCTGTAGTATAATTTTAAACTCGATGACAGAAACTTATGCTTTTAGTCAATCCTGATAACTATAACAATAATAAAAGGCATATTCAACATAATGTTTTCCGGATTGTACGTACGAATTTCTTCTAGAAACTTAATATTGTTATATGGTAGCAAGCAATGAATAGTATCCGTGAAACGATGCACTTTCATTCGTCATAACCGCGGTCATAAATAAACTTATAAATACTCTTTAAAAGTTTCCACGAGTTCATAAAGATAATTTACATACAGCGACATTGATGAAACTACTTAAAAAAGAGAACAGCTTTGCGAAATATTATAGATTCATAATAAAAAAATATGCAAAACAGTCACCCCAACGCAGTGCAACTACAGTAAAATCCGACTACCTCGGGATTATATTTGTTACAAGGAGCTTGACCCAGTTTTAGATCGGATAAATGGCTAGTGAAAAATATATTTTTTGTATTTAACCATAGAGAGATTGGAATGAATCTGCAACACAATAATAGCGAGGCAATGTACTGAAGTTATAAAGCAAGAGAATGTTGCAAATATTCAGTAAGTCAACCGAACCAAACATGGCTTTGTCAATCCCATATTCTCAATCTCAATTAGATTTTTGAGGCAGTTGTTGCCCCGTACAACCAAAACGATTCTCGACCCTATACTCCCTTTGATAGAAGATTTCTGACCCATTCCTACCAAAAAGATCATGTGCTATTCGTTTGCCACTGAATCTGAGAGCATGTGAAGTAAAGATAATGTTTTAAAAGTAGATACTAATAAACGGATAGAAATGGAACTACGAGAACAAATCAATCAGAATGGGATATAAATCCATACACTGCAAATACTCAAATTAAAGATTAGATGATCTCAACATATACGACTCTGGAGGCAAACAAAACTATAATAGAACTCGAAGCAAATAACCTCGTAAAGATAATAGCGCTCCCTTAGTGTTGTATTGAATTCTGTAAGAGGTCTCAGGCGAGAAAGAACCATCAAGCTGGTAATAAAATTCAATAAAAACAAACGATATCTTCCTTCGTAAGGGTTACAACAGCATCCTTTGACAAGCGAAATTATTTTTCATCTCTCCTTTTCGAAAAATTTAACTTTATATAGCCGGGTGGAAAATATATTTTCCCTCCCTAGGGCGGACATTAATTTAGTTTTAATTGTTACGATCAGGCATGGAGTCGAAGATTATTGAGTCAAATCATATTATTAAAATATAAGCTTTCTATATATTTTGCTAAGATAGACTCGTACATTAAAAATATAAAAATACTTGTTTCTGAAGTTTACGCAGATACTCATTGATAAAAACTCAATTTAAGGAATAATTTTTGCGACAATTTATTAAATATTCCAACGTTTCGAACACTTTACAGCGTTTGTGGTTACGAGTAGACTAAGATGTAATTTGTCATTTACAAAGTTTTAAAAAAATAAACTAATATTACTTATTAATATTAATTATAATTAACGTTCCTATCCTCGCAGAAAGGAATAGGTTCTCCATACAAATAGGTTTGCTGCGAGTGTGTAATGAAAATGTGCTGTTCTTTCTTAAAATCTATCGCTTTTAAAATCTTTTTCGCATTTTTATGATGAATTTAGAAGTATATATACTTAAATTTAACGAAGTATAAAGGTCAGCCATGGTTGGCCTGATCAGGAAAAAAATATATATATCTAGAGGTAGAATCGACGCCGCCAAAACGTTATTGTTGGTAATTTTGGAAAAAATGCGAGGTATTTTTCATTTTGCTTCGGATCACAAATGGTTACCAAATATTTGCGCTCTAAAGTGAAAACTTTTTATCAGTGTTTTTTTTCGTGCCCACTGACCTACTTTTTTATAATGCTACAAATAGTCATAAATAATAAAGTTATTTAGGTATGGCTCTATCTTACTTTTGTAACTTTTCTGTCTTAAGCCACATTTTTAAGAGGGCGAGCATTCGAGATGAGAACACTTTTCGGTACTACCATTCTGTGTGTACCTTGCCAAGTTCGCAACCTTTACTAGGTCACCAAATCAATTTCCAGGCGAATGCATAAATGCATCGTGACCCCAACACGTCCAACCACAAGATTGCATGCCAGAGAGCAGACAGCAGTGTCGTAGAATAAACAATACAACTGGGCGAGAATAAAAACAGAATGTGGCACCAACACGCCACACTTCGATAAGGCGCACGGTAGAGTAGTACGCCAAGATTGACGAAAATATTGATGTTTTAAAAAAAAATAGCGTTTCGCGAGTAAAAATATGAATGCTAAATTTATTTATAAATAAAATGAATTTAGTCATAAGTTAATAAATATTATAATTATAGACATAAAAACAAAATTGCATATGTTCCGCCTTTGATTCAACTTTCGACATTCCCAAGCGGTTGACTGGTAGGAAATGCCTTCAGGCATTCAATCCGCCAATTGTAAAACGTACAGTTTATAAAGTTTAAATTAAAAAAAAAGTTCTAGATGAGTAAAAATATGAATGCTAAATTTATTTATAAATAAAATGAATTTAGTCATAAGTTAATAAATATTATAATTATAGACATAAAAACAAAATTGCATATGTTCCGCCTTTGATTCAACTTTCGACATTCCCAAGCGGTTGACTGGTAGGAAATGCCTTCAGGCATTCAATCCGCCAATTGTAAAACGTACAGTTTATAAAGTTTAAATTAAAAAAAAAGTTCTAGATACCCAGCTCCACATGCATTTAGCCGGTAATACAAAGACTTGCAAAACAAAGTTGTGATTTTATGAAAGTTGCTAAAATGCTGAGCCTAGCTTATCTAGATCAGTATCGCAATTAGTAATGCAATTTTACATTGCCTTCTTTAACCTACACACAAAAATAAAATGTTTACACAAACAAATGAAACAACTTGGCCTTAATTTACAGCAATGTTTTCAGCAGAACATGAGCTACAGCTTTTGGTCATTTGCGATTCTGCCACCAAGCTCCATAAAAATTGAATATCAAATGAAAATTTCTTTCCGTTTGCTCGCTTTATTGCGGTCCGACGATGCAAGTTCCATTTTGTGGTGGTGTACAGTCGACATCACGTCAACCTACCTAAAAATTTTGAGTAAAATTCATCCTTTAAATGCTACGGAATAGAGTTTAATTTTGTATTTTTCATATGTTAATGTTCTGTGTACCAATGAGTTTGTAATATATGTACATTTTAAACTTCATTGGGATGGTATACTATGGGGACGTTTAAATGTAAATATTAAGGGACTTGTAAGATGAAGACCCGTATGTATAGGATAGCTTTTTTGTAAATGTAGGTAGGTCAGTCTATACAGAACACATGGAACAGAGAATACATGGAACATAAATGAATTAGCTTTCACGCGTTGCCATCCAAGTTTGCTGCCCTAAAGCTTTTAACCAGCAGAGTGATTGGCTGTCAAAGATACATTATCATAATCAAAATGTACAACTAAGTAACAAAGTTGACGCTTGGACTGACTTTTCAATCAATATCAGTCTCCTCTCATTATTTTAATGCTCCCAAAATGCCGATCAAACGCTACACGGTACTCAAATAGTCGATTCAGTATCGATTTACGAATGGGCCTTGGTTTGAGATAAACGTGTATTTCGAAACTATACGTTTTGACTAATCATTATGCCTTAAATAACCCATATAGGTACGGCACATCAACTTGTGTGAATAACTGTAATAAATTATATTCTGTGAGAAACTGTTGTACACTCACACAAGAAATTAGCTATATCCATTACATATGTAGTTTTTGTTTTCTTTTTTTTCTCATAAATATTAGAAGGAAGATAATGAAAAGAGGAAACGTGTGGTTGGTGTATGGTGTTGGTGTGTTGTGTATCAGCTAGTTACAAGGTAACTAATGGCAGTATATAAAAACTGTGGCAAAAGGGCCTGGACAGTCACGTTATTATCGTATTTAGTTACAGTTTTTTTTACATACACAAAATGTTTTTTTTTTCTTAATTCTAAATTTGAAAAGTGGACAATTTTGGTTAGGTATATTGTCTATAAAATTGTTTAAGCTTGTAAAAATTTACGGAATAATGTTAATGACGCAAGTGAGTCGATAGCGAATCTTAAAACAGTACCTTATATTGCAGCCCATAGTTGCTTAAAAACTTAGGATTGTTGCGCAATGCGACAGTCAAAATATTGTCAGCACAGCTCGAAGACAAATACGCAAACTATTACCTATTCCATGACAAAACTATACAGGCTCGCCTCTTGACAAGTCGGCTTCGAGCCAAGATTCGGCACCGAAGCTTTGAAACAGGAGCGCAGAAATATTAAAATGTGAGTTTAACAACACAGTGACTTCAACTTAAACGTAGACGGGATATTAACATCTAATGACACGAAACAAGTTAGGTTAGGTCTTAGTTAAACAAAAAAAAGCCTTAGCCGTAGCCTACTATTCTTTGTTCAGATCAACCACAGCCCAAGTGGAAGTAACTTACAAGGCTGTACATCTTGGCGAGTAAGGGTAAACATGTTCAGTTCATTCACAGTACAGTCCATCATTCCTTGAAAACTAAACATAGAACTTACAATACCCCGAAGCTCTACTACGAAAGGCATTGTTCCTATTATTAGAGAGGGATGCCACCACGCTTCTACATACTGTCTTGCTGAATGAGTGAAAGTAACAGTTCCAGTCGAAAATACGAGTATCGTCGTCTGAAATAGAACCTCAGTTAACCCACGCATCCATCAACGGTATGTTGATACAACTTGAGGTATCTATATAAATAGTAAGGCACCCTACTATTACCATAATCACAATTGCTGTGGATTTGGAGGGCTCATAAACATCCCTTCAAGCGTTTGTCAACAATTGAGTTAATATTCCATATAACTTACTTGAATATACCAGTAAAGTATACTAATTTAATACAGCAACCCATCATAACTCCTTTTGACTGATTGATTACTAATTGCTCTGCCATATGATTATTGCCCTGTCATATTATTAAATTTTTGTATTTGGGAAGACAGTAGATTTTGAAATCATCGTCAAGAGGTGGTCGAATACCGTCAAAGCTGCAATTGCATTAGTTTTCTGTGCAGTGTGCAATGATGCAAAATCTGTTGATTGCGTTGGTTTGGCAAACTTAGCAACAAATATAATCTTCATTGCCAACTACAAACAGTAAGTGTGTTTTATACATAGTTGTAGGCACAATTTAGAAGTCTCAAAAGAACCATCAGGTCCCTTAAGCGTTGGTTGGTACTAAGGATCAAGAAAATTTTTTTCTTCTTAAAGAGTAAATCTACTGAATAGGACTCCATGGTGTAGCACAGAGAACTTGTGTGGGTACACCCTCATCAGTTTCGCTCTCACATCAAGACAGCCGCATCCGAATACAACTAATATAAAGAAACGAAATCTATTATTATCACCTTCAATACTCTGAAAAAGTTCACTGGCACTATGATACATATGATATTTTTTGTGCTTTTGATACTAGACGAGGCGAGTTACAAAAGCTGTTAACAATGAACGAACTGCTGAAAATGTGAATATTTGGCGAAAATTTATTTCGAATCTGCTTTGTGAAACAGAAGTTTTTAGAGATGGCTCCCAATTGGCGTTACAGAATAAATATCCCTAGCGTTGAAAAATACGTCGTAATAAACATACGTAGGTAGTGGAACAACGATATCCTAACATAAAAACACCTACATCATCGCCAACTAAGTGGGCAATCCTGAGTTTTCGCAAATTCAACTTAACGATCGAGATAAAAAGGCGGGTGCCCTAACAAAATTTCTTCTAAAGTTTCACCTCCGTTTAGATGTTTAACGGGCACTTTCAGTAATCGAAGAACATTCGGAATATTGGACCTGATTGCCAAACCCATCAGTCTTATTAAAGAGGAAATCTGTGTGATGCCAGCATTTTTCTTGTATGTTGAATTTTTGATGCGCGTTTCAGCAACTTTTAAAATCCGCTTCGTAAAATGCATGAGCATTACATTTGTTGATATTTACTATTTGGTACAAGCCCCTCTCGTAAGCTAACACCATTTGCGTTCAATAGAGCTGGAATTTACGAGGATTTTTTTACCTAACCTTAAAATGTGCGATTTTAATTCATAAATATTACCGACTTATGTAAATAATCCAGTAAAAAGTGCAGCCTTATCTTCAATGTCCGACGGCTTAAAATGCACTAACACTCGCTCTGAGCTAGTTTACTTAATCCAGTTCACAGTCAGTAGTAATAATTCAAATGAAATTACCTAGAACGGCGAACCGAGGGTTTTAATGCACCTGTAATAAAATATTTTAAATAAATCACTCTAGCACTAACCCCTGCTTTGAGATTCTTGGATGGAAATACAATCGTTAAAACGACTTCAAAGAGAACTTTTTGAATTGTTTTTGAATATTCGCAAATATTTTGCAAAATTATCCACCGTTGCATATTTATATTGCTCATTGGTTTTAACGAGAAATGTTGTTTTATTTATGTGCAGTCATTTTTACAAGTGTTGGCGATACAATGTGAAAGCGTGATAGAATATTCATATTTTCCCAAAAAAGTTGTGTTCATTATGTAGCTTTTTCTAGCAGTTCAATAATAAAAAGAGACACAAAAAGTACGAAGTTCAATTCGAACGAATCGGAAATTCGTGTCTATTTTTTGTTTGTGAACAAAATTCAACGCACGCGACCTAGATTCCGACAGCACAGAGAATCCTTTAAAAATGCAAGGGACGACAAAGTTGGTTTCATCATTAGCAAAGAGAGCAAAAGAACTAAATAGCCAAATGCATTTAGCGCGATAAATTCTGCAAGCTACAACCAAATGTATTCATTCACATTAGAGCTGAGGCGAGGGAGTTTACAGATTGACAGAGATATTTTACTACACGACGACCACCTTTGTGTAAAAGAATATTCAAAGACGTAGGTAAACTTATTTACCAAACTTATGAGCGCCACGTGGGATACACCGAAGATGCTGCGCTTTCAGTTGCAAATAAATTATTGAAAATTTATGTAGTATGTTGTATGTAATTTATTTATGTATGTACGCAAAGTTTAGAAAGTAAGTAACAATAAACCGGTCAAGTGCGAGTCGGACTCGCGCATTCAGGGTTCCGTGGTAACTTAAACTGAATTAGGGGTCCACTTACATCCACTTAGCCAAAATACCACATTTTTTTGTTGCCAGTTAAATAACTTTGTTTTTCATAATGTTTGTATCAAGGACAGAGTTATATTTGCGGTTGTTGAAAATGTGCCATATCTCAAACAAAATCTACTAGTTTGATCTCGATTAAACCAACTATCGTTGAAAGTATTTGTAAAGTTCTACGCCGTGTATTTTTTCAAACTTTTTACTCGCTTAGTTCAAAGTTCCACGAATGGGAGTCCCCTTAAATTATTATTTACTTTTTAAATTTTAGTATAGGAATAGTAAAGCAGTTTACAGGATACACCTACGTTTTAACTGTGTATTGCTAATAGTTTTAGAATAAAGAGGCTGTGACATACGGATGAATAGACAAACAGACTTGACGAAACCATAAGTGTTTCGCTTTTGCCATTCGGCTACGGAATCCTAAAAAACACTAGGCTCGATCAATTTGATCTTACAACTAGGTAACGGCAATGAAAATTTAGCAAAGGTGAAAGTCCGCTATCTCTTTTAAACAATTGTACGATGGGTTCGTAGGAATATTTTCGGAGTTCAGCAAAGTATCGTCGGGTCCCAACAAATCGTCGTCGTTTATCTTCCGATTAAATTGCGAACGGACTTTTTAATCAGGGCCCTGATTTACCGACCGATGTCATCAATTTTTTTCGGAGCTTTAAACGCCTAATCACCGTGAGGTTGGAACATTTGACGATAAATTGGAAGGATATATATGCTATAAATCACATTCTGAATGTGCCTTAGACATAACAGCATGGTAAAAAGCGCTTGGTAATACATGTTAGTTTTACTAACACTAAAATCAAGTTTATAAAATATAAAATCATATTCATATTCATATTCATTTATTCACTTCATAATATAATAGCAGACAATATATTTAGGCAAAAGGTGATTAATAAGTTACATTATGACCTCAACGAATATAGTCGTAAAAAGCTTTTTAGCGGATATCATATAAGTTTTTTAAGCTGCACGTAATGGTTTCTGTATGAAGATTCATAGTAGCAAAATTCATAACTTACAAAACAGATTTGGGAGACACAACGAGAAACAATTTGTGTAAGTAAATACAGAATCGCAAAGCCCTGGAAGACATTTAAAATGCACTTTGAAATATGACCGCTTGTGCTATTGTGGATTTGGAAACTCGAAACTTATGTTCTTGTAATACTCAGTGTTACTTCACAAGATCTATGACTGAACTTCCCTCTTAAATCTTGGAGACGTCTTGTTAAAAGAGCGTTTGGAAAAGTACATTTTTATACTATTTAACAGAAAAGTTGCTTCAGTTTTGAGATATAGAATTTTGATTTAAACCCATCAGTCGTCTCAACACGGTAAAACCAATACTGGTTTATAATCACACTGGTATTAATGTACCTAGATTAAGTTTTTCTGTATGATTTTTAATATTATTATTATTATTAAGAGCCTGTGGTGTCCCACTGCAGGGCAAAGGCCTCCCTACCCTTTCTCCAGTCCTCGCGATATTGGGCACTTATTTCCCAGTCTTTGTCGAACATGTCTAACTCGTCACGCCATCGTCTTCTGGGTCTACCACGTGGCCGTTTTCCATTTAGGGGGGTCCACTGGGTACAAATTTTGGCCCAGAAGTCTTCCGGCATGCGGCTGACATGACCAGCCCAATCCCACTTCAGTTGAGCAGCTTTCTGCGAGACATCAGCGTTACGCGTTTACAGTTAAGCGTCTAACCCCCTACCCTAATGATTTTTAATAAATAAATAAAAAATAAAATAAAATAAATTTGTCGATAAAACACACAAATAAACGAAAGCATCGTCAGTGATAGGACGTGTAAACATACGTTTTTATATACTTAGGCCCGATTTCGTGTTCGGTAGTTAACTAAACAAATGGTTGATAGACGTTACTTACCAGCGGTCGAATATTTAGGACTGTTCATATTTTAAACAAAATACACCTTTATCAATTGACAGAATGGCTATTTAAATGATCATTAGTAAGGGTATTTTTTGTTCAAAGCATGGACTATCGCAATTTTTCAACTAATGGTAACGACTTATAATAACCATTAATTATACGGTGATGCTCTACAGCCAATATAAACCAATTTAACCCTAAGGGCCAGTTTTTTTACCCGTAGTAATGGTAAAGTTACGTTACCAGCGGTTGAATATTTACGATTGTGTGTGTATTAAATAAAAACTACTTATCTTAATCAAATGTCAGAAAAATGGCTATTTTAATGACCATTGGTTAAGGTATTTTTTCTTTAAAACACACACAATCGTGTATTTTCAACCGCTGGTAACGTAACTTAACCATTACTTCGGATCAAAAAACTGTCCCTAAAGAAAGGAGATTAAACTAGAACTACATTTAATATTCTGCCTAGCTACAGTATTAACTAAACCGATACATTCTGCAAGATGTAAGTCGCATCCATTTTCCCGGATATATCTTAAGCCCTGTCTATCAAAATGGAATTAGTGCGCAGGTAATAGAGTTCATGTTGTAGGACGTAAATGCACTCAGCAGAATGTCTGGAATAATCGCTACGTTCATCAGGATTCTAATGGCTTAACGCAATAGAATTAGGTATAGTACATGGAGCTTTGTTAGGATTATTGATAAGAGTAATAATACTAAGTACTATCTTTATTTCTTTGATTTCAACTTTAGTATAACGTAGGCGAAATGACATGTATGTCTCAGGTGCTGAAGGATGGGTTGAAGATACCTAAACACTATAACTGTAATCCACGCATAACTCAAAATCATCAATGTTGGTTTCTATTTGATTTGCAGGAGTATACATAGCTAGAACTTAGTATACACAAATAGCTACTTGGCTTAATTTTGTATTAAAAACATGACATTCTTCGTACAAACTCAGTCTTTTGTTTATTGATTAGTGTTGTATTTGCATTACATTTAAACATTTTTGGTCATAATGGATACTTTAAAAATTCGTGTAATTATGGAATACGAGTTCCCTCGTGGCACCAACGCGACACAAACGGCACGTAACACCGAAGTCGTTTACGGAGAGAACTGTACAAACGAACGCACAACCCGCTATTGGTTTTCCCGGTTCCGTTCTGGAAATTTTGACTTGAAAAATGAAGCTCGTGGTCGTCCGGAGACTTTGGTCAACAATGATGAATTAAAGGCGAATGTGGAAGCTGACGAAACTCAAACTACAGCTGAGCTAGCAGCAGCTTTTGATGTTAGCATCAAAATAATTTTGATCCATTTGCGACAAATAGGCAAGGTAAAAAAACTTGATAGATGGGTGCCCCATGAACTTAACGATGGCCAGCGCAACTTACGCGTCGAGACCTGCCTGGCGCTGGCAAAGAAATGAAGGATTTTTAAACCGAATTGTTACGTGCGATGAAACATGGATTCTGTTCGACAATCGAAAGCGCTCTGCAAGTTAGTTAGATTCTGGTTCAGCACCAAAGCAATGCCCTAAACCAAAAATGACTCCTAAAAAGGTAATGGTCACTGTTTGGTGGTCTAGTGCGGGTGTGATTCACTACAGCTTCTTACAAAATGGCATGAGCATTACTGCAGATGTGTACTGAATAGAACTGGAGAAAATGATAGAGAAACTTGCACATCGGCAACCAGCTTTGGTCAATCGGTCGTCCCCACTGCTCCTTCACGACAACGCGCGACCCCATACTGCACAACAGACAGTATCCAAGTTGCAAGAGCTGGAGTTGGAAGCTTTCCCTCATCCACCATACTCACCAGACCTTGCACCTACCGACTATTACTTTTTCCAAAATTTAGACAACTTTTTACTGGGTAAAAAATTAAATTCCCGAGAGGCAGTACAAAATGCCTTTGAAGAGTTTGTTGCCTCCCTTCCAGCTGATTTTTACAAGAAGGGCATCAATAAATTGCCAATGCGTTGGCAAAGATGCGTCGATTGCATGGGTGATTACTTTGAATAACAGAAATAAAAAAGTTTTAAAAAAAAGTACTTTTACTTGTTCCATACAAAACGGCAATTTCATAGGTAAAGACCTAATATAGTAGATTTCGCTCTTCTTTGAAAACAGAAATTAGATTTGTTTTTTATGTTAGTTATTTTTAATGGTTCTTTCTAAGTTTTTGGTACAGTTTTAATTTCTAACCCTGAACTTGCTTTTATTCCGTCTTGTGTACAGAAGTGGCCACATTTTACGACGGCAACTGTCCAAAAATGCCCAAGAAAGTGGTCTCGCAAGTCTCGGAAGGGTACTAAAACTGAGGATTGAGTGTGAAACTGCATTTTTGTCGTTTGATATCTTCAGGCTTACTTCAACTAGTTGTGTGTTTATTTCTTGGTTGTTGTTATATTTACTGACCTTATTTTTAGTATTTTTCTTGTTAAATTTGAAGCAGTAATAGCAATATTTAGTAGCAGCTCTAAATTTGGAACAGATAACGTAATTTTTCAATACTGGCGTTATAACAATAACAGTCTTACTACAAATCATCCGTTAAAACTGGTTTTAAGTCATGTTTAGTTAAAAACTGTTTTAAATTTAAAAAGGGTTTAACTCGTCAAGTATGTGTAAACGAGACACAATAAAAATTCCATTGTTATGCGACTCTCGGCATTCGTTTGATACCTGACTGATTAAAACAGTGTTTAACATTTTGTACCTTGTTTTGTTGGTTTGTTGATTAATAAATTAATTGTGTGATCAATAAATTAATTGTTGTGAAATCAATCATCCATAATATTTTCTATAGGAAAGCACGAATTTGATTTACCGCGAAACGAAAGTCAAGTTGTCAAATGTCAATCTGTCAATTTTTTGAGGTTTAACACTAGATAAAATAGGGGGGAGAGGGTGTTTAACTAAAAAACTGTTTAAAAGAGTGTTTTAGCGCCAAAAACTGATTTGTGGTAAGGATTTTCTTAAAATCTTGTTAAACAGTGCCTAAAACTTTGTTTAAGTGATTTGTGGTAAGGCTGTAAATGTTCAGATATGAAGTTCAAAATATCTGTATAGGTGTTTGATAATGCAATCGTCCGTGTTACAGCTTAAATCGAATTAGAAGTAATACTACCTATTATATTGTAATTAAATTGCTGAATAAACGTTTAATTCTTTCTTTCTTTCTATAATTACAAAGGTCATGAATATGGGTAGTAGTTTTTTTGATTTTGTTATTTTCCAGTCATTTCACTCTTATACCAGAGTTTTATTTATCAAACGTCCTAATCACGGAATAAGAGCAACAAAAAGCATGCAAGGAACATTTGAAAGGACTGCAAACAATGCGTCAGGAACAAAAGAGGCATTCCTCGAGGACACAGCGCAATACTACAATACGCCCGTATCGATGTAGCAGACAGGATTTGGAATCGGGTATGTTGGAAGATCGAAATTGTCTTATTTTTAAAGAGTTGCGTTTGACGAACAAGCAGATTGGACTTACTGTTTAAGATTTATACAGAAAGTAGATAACTTTTTCATACTCATCTTCATCTTTATTACTTTCTGTCTGGTGAGGGTAAGAATATTGACGACTATTTCATCTAGCAAAAACAATCAATGTGGTGTTATATCATCGCATAACTAAGTAATAACTTATTTATTTCTTTTTTTTTCAAACCTCTAATTCCAGCTGCAAGTTCTCGTTTTATCGCAAAAGAGATAATATAACATACAAAGGAGGCCTTTGCCCTGCAGTGGGATACTTCAGGCTTATAAAAAAAAACAATTGTAGAACCCATTATGCCGTTTCACCGATAATTGCAAGTGTCTCGCAAATAGATTGCGCCATGTCCACATTTGAAATCATGAGATTTCATATGTTTCCTACACAATCCTGAATAGATGTGACCGGCCTGACTTCGCATTCTCTCTGCAACATCGATATATTTTACACCGCGCTCGGAGGCCTAATGGAAGCCGTTGGTTTTCCAAGATTGTTCTCGAGTCTGTCTGTAGCCAGTTGCAACTTACGCTAATAATACGAAAAATATTATTTCTCGAGTTAAACACATACGTATCAAGATTTCTTAATATTTTTTGCCATAGCAACTATTTGTTTTGTTACATTGATTTTCGGAGCACCTGAATAAACAGTCTAGTAAACACAATTTATTTTACTACAAATACCCTTTATAGTTCCCGGGATATGATCAGGTACATAATATCCCGGATACATTGTTCCCTGGTGTGTTATTCAGAAAATATGTCAACTCATAGTTCATATTAACGACCTACGCACGCCAGAGTTGCTCCACCTTGATTTGGTTGTGCGTGCGGTGCCATGGTTTTTCCACAAAGGTAATTGCAATCACTGAAGCTGTACGCAGCGCAAACAAATATAAGGGCGGTTTCAAACCAGCGTATTTTTCTGCGCGTATAAGTACGCACGTTTTGGCGTAAAAGCTAACACGCGCGCTAATTCACGTTTCAAAACCCACATTTCAGATTTCAAAAAAGCTTATTTCAAAAACATGGTCTTATTTAGGCGTGTTCACTCAAACTGGTGAGTGTGAGTCTGTCCGTATCGACATGGATTCTAGACACATTAAAAGTGCGTCAAGGTAACTTTTCTGTGTACGCACTGAAATACATGTCGATTTGGGTACCTCTTTTGTTAATCGGTTGGTATAAATACCAATATCACATACATACAGGTCGAATTGAACACCTCTTTTTTTTAAGTCGGTAAAAACTAGCTTTCAAACTCCAGTCTGCAGCCGCCCTTAGCGTTGTGTGTGACATCGTAATGAGCTCTGTCCCTGTATTATAAAGCGGGATGTTCTGAGTATTGACAACTGTGTAGCGTGAAGCATCGCACATTGTACACCGTCATATGTTTTACATTACCAACGGTTGTTTTTCATCATAAATTTTCTTTACAAAATGAAAATATAGCATTTTTTTATGATCTTCAATGCTGGCAATACGTAGCTAAAATTGATTTCCTAAATAACTGCTTGTCCAATGTGTCCAACTCGATTCTACGATTTGATAAAACCTTTTTCCACCTTGCTGATTTCCTACGCTGGGCTTTGTCTCTTATTCTTCTACCTTAGAAGCCATATGATTTTAGTGCTATGTATTTTGCCCACTACCTTTTTTAACCTACTAATCATTATTAGAAATCATTAGAAATTCATAAATAAATTATTTTATCGATCATGTTAAAGCTGCTAATTATTTTTCGTAATAACGTTACGTTACATGTTTTATCGACGTAAAAGACATAAACGGGAAACACGTTAAATTTCTTGAAAGCCAATTTCCGAAGTAGATGTTTTCTTTAATAGATTCCAACATTAAAGTCCTTTTAATGGGAAGACTGTGTACCCATCACCGCCAGTTAAGTTAATCATTGCCGTTATTTTTGTCGTAAATATGAATTATAGACACACTTTAAGTATCTTAGAGCCGTTTCGGTAATTAATAAAATTGGTACACGCTACTTTCTGGTTGATGAAATTTGTAGGTAGATAGAAACTATACCTATTACGTTAAGTTGAAAAAATATTATTGGGCATAGAACTACTATTACTAGTGTATGGAAGTGACGTCACGAAATTTTGTAATCCATGATTGACGACACGGTCATCAACTCATTCATAATTCGAAATTCAAATTTCAAAGAAAACGTTTCAATCTTGTCGTCGTAATTGCGACACATTTTTTGCTTGGCATGGCTTCTCTATGCGTACGTAGTAGTAGTAATATCTGATGATGTAATAATTAATGCTTTTTTTCAATATCAATGACCTAAATCATTTACAGACACGCATAAATATCAGCTGTGGGACCGGACTGCAATCAGTTCGGCCATTTGCCGACGTAAATCTTCGTAATGGTTCAAAGTGCTTTTACCATCACAGCACGACGGTTTTAAATGAATTTATAATTGCGAATGACTTACCGAACACAGCGGCGGACTTACCTGCAACAAAATTGATGTTTAGTTAGTGAAAATTAATCACAAAACAAGTATAATAGTTTATCAATTCGAGATGAGAGCAAACGATTTAATCAATTGGTTGACATTAGAAGAAGTGGCACCGATCCATTCAGATTATATATTTGGTTTAGAACTTTATACGAATACTATAGTCATTAATTTAATTAAACGCCTGACGTTTCGAATGCTTTACAGGTCCGTGTGCATTACATACATGAATAATTAAACGACCATCTCTCATTAAGAATAATTAAAGAAAAGTAATTTATTTGGTACACTACAAAAGTACAAAAATAAACAATATAAAAAATTAAATTAAAACATTTATAGGTAGTGAAACCAAATTGGTTTCCACTCAGCTTTATTGCCATGGCAAATTAACGTTCCCATCCACGCAGAAAAAGCTTGCTTTGCCTTGAGAGCTTGCAGTATGAGATGTTGCTTGGGTCTTCGAAAGAATAGGATTACTTTCAGATTATTTATTGGAAGCACAATTAGCCATTTTCTATAAGTAACTAGAAAATAAGTGATGTTGTAGCAGAAAACAGCTTGTTACGAAATGTTTTCGCAAGCGATAAATCTGTGCCAGTGCAGCGCAACGCAACAAAAAGTCGCAACTTGTCAATATCGCAAAAATGGGGCAAACATCTACGTTCACTAACAAAAATTGGGGGTTATTATTGCAAAAATACCCCAAATGCAGTACACGAGGCCGGAATTTTCTCGTTATTCCGCCACTTTTTGTACCGAAGCAACATTTTTATTTTGGTTGGTATAAATGCATCTCTGGGCAAGCTCTGTACAGTATTTTGCAAGGTGAAGAAAGGCCGCCCACATGCCGAGAATAGCTTGAATGCTAACATTTATTTAGAACAGGCCTAGAAAAACGTAAGTGTAGTATATTGTAGATGCTCAAGAGACATAGCACTATTATATCTTCTGTGTATGTAGCGTCCATTAACGTAAATGAAGAAAGTTTTATAACACTGCCGGCAAGTTGGAAGTAATTTTGAAATAAAAAGTAACTTTGCAGGTACACGGATAGTAACATCGACATTAACATTTTATCATATGCCTGCCTACCTACTGAGAGGTAATAATCACTTGAAAAAGAAGCTTATAAGACTTCTTCTTCTTCACTTAAGAACTATATGCTCTTGTCGGTGGAGTTTTCTCCATTCATATTTATTCAGAGCCATCTCCTTGACCTCTTGACTAGGAGGTATTATTATATTAAACCTATACCCCCTTATTCATATTAACTCAAACGGTCATTTAAACCTATTTTAGCCATTACACTGTTTTGTCTCATTCTTTTTTGGCGCTGTCATCATTTGACAGAAAGTGTCAAAACAGTGTAATATATAAAATAGGTTTAAAAGACCGTTTGAGTTATTATGAATAAGGGGGATAGAATATAATAAGCTTAGGGAGATGTACTAAAACTGTTTTTAAATCGATAATAAGTTGATGATTGTGCACAGTTCGTAGATATTGCTTTAGACTATGAAATTCCAACTTACATACTACAGCAGTCCAATATCTTAAATATGACTTCGAAATAGATTTTTACGAGGAAATGTAAGCAATTCCGTATTCAACTACTTACAGAAATAAAATCCACTTTATGCAGGGCTTAGTGGTCCTACAAGTCGAAACTTCAACCTTATTGTAGTTTCATAGATTTCCTAGTCGAACAGTATGTAGAAGTTTATGGTACTAAAGTATGACGCTTTTAGCTGTTAGTATGACACATGTTGCTACGATTATCTTTATTATGGTTCCAAAAGTTCTACTGATTTGAGCATTAAAATTGTTACCCAGTATATTTTAAGGAAATGAATTGACTCTACAGTATGTTGTTTTGGTCAGTGACATCCAACTCAGAGATGATAATATGAGTTATGCTTATTCAAAAATTATATAAAAACCTCTTCACAAGATTCTAAAAAAATGGGGAATCTCGCACCTTCGCGCGCATCTACGAAATACTACGCCGTAGCTAGTAAGCTACGAGGCGACCTAACGTTGGTAGTTTTGACTCGCTCGCTGGTATCGCAAAAACAAATTGATATGGTGGATTTTTATCATTAAAAGAGTATTTTATATACATTTTGTTGACATTAGTATGGTAATTGTACAACTACCCCTGAGTCGGGCGTCGTTGACCAAAACAACACTTAGTTTACCTTTTTCATTTCAAACTTCAGAAAACAGACCCTGGGGTTATTCTTAGCCAAGTAATGTCGAAGAAATGTGCGGATGAGATGATGTAACTTGTACAAATAAACACACGAGGGTAGAGCAAACGACTGAAGCGAGCAAATAATATGTTATCTTGAAGGTTTTATTAATAAAACTCAGGTTAAGTCAACGCAATACTCTTTCCTGGCGTTAGCAAGTAGGTTTTTTTTTTTTTTTTTTTTTTTTTTTATTAGGTTTGTCAACTGTTGATACAATATTTCTTGCTTAACTTAACAGCTTATTTAGTTATATGTGTATTGCTCCACAGATTTATAGACAAACTCAGCTAGCTTAGTTATAAACACTAGTTCACACACGTTTAGATACTTATAAATACAATTAAGTACACTTAGAATATAATTTCTTATTTAACTATATTAAATAACTTAACTAGTTTTGGAAAAAATATGTTTCTGATAAATTTGTAAGGAGTCAAAGTTGACATCCAGAATTTTAGATAATTTGTTGTATAGCCTACATATGCGTGGGATTGGTGAGCTTCTACCGAGCCGTGTTCTACGGAGTGGCACAGAGAGAATATTTAGGATTTTGCTGCGTGGATATCGGTAGGGAATCTTAAAATTAAATTTATTTAAAAGTTTGGGACAGTCAACTTGATTCCTCAGAATTTTGTATAAGAAAACTAAGTCAAGCGAGTCTCTCCTTTTATCAAGATTAACCATCTTAAATCTTTCTAGTCTGGCCTCATATGACGGTATTTTTTTAGCTATTCCTTCCGCAAAGGCCAGGTGCCACAAAAACCTTTTTTGTATCCTTTCAATTCTCAGTATATGGTTAGCGTAATGTGGTCGCCATACAACTGAGCCATACTCCAATATACTACGGACCAAGCAGTTGTAAAGTAGAATTTTAGTTCTATGGCTTCGAAAAGATTTAATATTTCGCAGAACAAAGCCTAGAGTTTTTGATGACTTACTAATGATCATGTCAATATGTGGAATGAAAGTAAGTTTTTTATCCAAAAGTATACCCAAGTCTTTGATTGTGTCCACTTTTGTCAGATGTGAATTATTAATTGTGTAGTCATATTCAATTATGTCAGTGAGCTTTCGGTTGAAATTGATATGAAAGCATTTACCGGTGTTAAGACTCATGGCATTTTGTTTGCACCATTCTGCAAGGCGATTTAGGTCAGTTTGTAGCATAGCCGCATCTGAGTCTCTGTCCACCACTTTTAGAACCTTTAAATCATCGGCATATAAGAAGGGTTTTGAATGTCTTATGTACTCTGGAATATCGTTAACAAATATGTTAAAAAGAACTGGACCAAGATGGGACCCTTGAGGGACACCAGTATTGATACCGTACCTGGAGGATTCGAAACCATTTGCAACAACAAAAAATGAACGGTTTTTAAGGTATGACTCGATCCATCTTAGAAGCATTCCTGAGAAACCGAATGATGAGAGCTTTGAAATGAGTATATCATGAGGAACTGTGTCGAAGGCCTTACGAAAGTCGGTGTATATTACATGAACCTGCCTTCCCATATCCACAGCTTCCATGACGTCCTCGACAAACGAGACTAAATTGGTACTGGTGGAACGAGACTCGACAAAACCGTGCTGATGCTCTGAGATTTTCTGTTTAATATATTTTTGTATATTCGAGCAAACCATTGATTCCAGAATTTTTCCAAAAGTGCCCAAGATAGAAATAGGTCTGTAATTTTTTACATTAGTGTTATCCCCGTCTTTAAATATGGGTACAACCTTAGCCACCTTCCATTGTTCTGGAAAAACACCGGAACTTAGCGAGGAGTTGAATATTGAGTAGTGGAGATACCAGAGACTTTGAACATTGTTTGATAAAAAATGGTGATATACCGTCAGGGCCAGCGCCCTTATTGACATCTAATTTTTCCAATTTATCATGCAACTCATCATGAATGATCTGAATACTCGTAAAGGCATCAGATGTTTCAGTTCGAGAAGGGACTGGTACATAATTATTGCTTAAGTCTTCGTGCCGGCCTATAGACGCAAAGAAAGCTCCAAACATATTACAAATAGTGAAACCATCGTTAGAGCTTCCGCTATCATTGGATAAGGTACTAGGGTAATTGTTTTTGTCTTTTTTTTTTGATTTTATGTAATTCCAAAAGTACTTAGGATTTTTAAACAGTTGATTTTCGATATCTTTCACATACTGATTATAGCATTCCATTGCTAATCTATCACACCGTTTCCTTAATAATTTAAGTTCAATGACATCAAGAGGTTGTTTTATCTCCATTTAAATCGGGTACCTTACATAAATCTATTTTGCACACTAACACACGCATTAGTATCAAATTTTAATCATATTTTCAATTGATAAGCATCACAACAAAGAAGTTTTAAACAAAATTTAAAGAAGAAGTACCAGCTCATGTTATATTTACCTTGAAAAAAACAATGAAGATTTTGATTATATCAAGGTAGTTAATTACCTACTGTATGTCGGCAAACTGCGACCTAATGCGTTTAGGAAGGGACTAGGCCCTTTAAATTTTGTCGATAGCCTATTTCAATGGTTTGGCACTAACATTACACAGGTTCGGAGGTAATATCTAATTTCCCTGTATAAATACCCCCGGGTGACGACGACTGTGTTAAAGTAAACCTAATTTGCACGACTTATACGAGTTTACTTGGGTGTAATGCGTTGGATATTATACGAAACGTGTGAACGAATAAATTCAGAAGAATTATCACGTTTTAACTTATATTTAAGTTCTTTGGTTCAATATTTTTCATAGCACCATTGAAAAGAAATATACTGGAAATACTAAAAAATGCAAAAACGCATAGAGTCCATGCGAAAGCAAAACGGGTATTGCGTTTATTCATACAGTGAAATTTCCGCTATTTCTGTGCTTTTTGCTATGTCACCGAGAGTATCAAGAGTTATAGCCGTGAAAGAGATTGTGGGAATTATCTAAGTAAATAGACTTGCTTGCTTTACTTGTTTCAAGATTTATTAGGGTTCCGTAGCCGAATGGCAAAAACGGAATCCTTATAGTTTCGTCAAATCTGTCTGTCTGTCTGTATGTCCGTCCGTATGTCACAGCCACTTTATTCTGAAACTATTAGCATCACACATCTGAAACTTGGTAGGTTGGTGGTAAAAAATTTGAAAAAAGTGATATTTAAGGGGCCCATACATGAAACTAAAACCTAAAAAAATTTTTTACTCAAACCTGTACGTGTGGGGTGTCTATAGATAGGTCTTTTAAAATAATATTGAGGCTTCTAAAACCATTTTTTCTAAAAGTCTAGGGTTTGAGATATAGACGCCTCCAAAGTGGTAAAATGGGCGTCCCCCCCCCCCCCCTATCTAACTTTTGAACTAAGAAAGTGAAAATTTTGAAACACTATGAAAAACAAAGGTATTGTTGCTGTCAAAAAATAGTGTGATATTTTTGCTAGGTGGAAGTAAGTGGACCCCAAATTCAGTTTAAGGGTGATACGGAACCCTCAGTGCGCGGGTCCGACTCGCACTTGGCCGGTTTTTTGATATATCACGTCAATCTGTAAGGACGTGAGATACAACAGTAAGAAGAAATTGATTTACGTGAAGTTAAGATGAGATCCGTTAACCCAACCCAAGTTTTACGCGACAACAGCGCAAAAATAAGAGTATATTTTATATTTTAAAATTTTCGTTTCAGGTATTGAGGTTGGTCTTACAACTCAGATAGGTATTTCACTTCCAAATAACGTAAGGGAGCATTTGAAATACTTAACAAAAAATTAAAGATTGACTCATATTGCTTAACGTCCGTGAATCCCGTAATCACCAAAGGATCCACGTGCGAGCTAATATCGCCATATTGGCGCAGGCAGCTTCATGTTTACAATATTTTATAACCGCCCCACAAAGTGGAGGGCGCTTGAGATATGGGAACGAAAGTATAAGTAGCTAATATGTGTACGATATTGGAACACCTATTAAGCATGGGGCACAAAAAATTATAAAATTAAACATTTTCAGTTAGATATTGGAAGTGCATGGTGTACTGAACTGTGCTTATGTATGCGTCTCAAGTCTAAATAAGACCTGTATTAGGTACTTTGTACGTGAATAAAAGCCTTAAAGTAGAACTCACATGTTCGGCATAATCCATAGAAGTTAGAAAAGTAGGACGTTTAGCATCTCAATAGTAGAGGTATCAACTTCGTTTCAAGCAGATTATGACCAATATCATTATCAAGTAGTAGTCTATCCGATATGAGATACAGATTAATAATCAAGAGCAATGCTGCTACAGTACCTACCTTTTCACATATTCTATTCATCAAGGTTACTATGTAATATTTGGTTTAAATCGATTGATCGGTGTTCCAGTTAAATTAAATTCTCCACAAACTTGCGACACGAGATACACGATTAAGATTCACTTTGTACGAAATGTTCGGTGCAACGATCAATTATTCCGGTCACAGTATAAACGGTCGTCACGTAAACTGGATCCACTGTGTGCTTCTAAACAACACGATTGGTAGGTCTGGGTATTGGTAATAGGACCTACCTTGCAAAACGTTGGAGATTTACGGAGCCAGACAATAGACATTGTTGTCGTAAAGTTTACTAGATATGGACAATAAACAATGTTTAATGAACAATTTATAACATTAGGCTTTAAATTTTCTACCTATTGACCCAATTTCAATTCATTTTAATGTCATCATGAAACTTGTAGTGTAATTTTGCGGTTAAAATTGGTAATATTGGTTAGTAATTACAATTAAGCCTGTGAGTGTGGGGTCAGACTTTGGCCACATGATTTTCCAATTTCCATTCGACCATAAACATCTACAAAGCTTTTGAACTAATAGACCTTCTCTGCCGGACGATGCAACATAGTCGTTATAAATCCTTGCGTGGTATGTATCCTTAATCGAAATGCATCTATTTAGTTTTTATATCTTTATAGTATTATGCACATAGACAGCTAGCTGGCACAGATAGAAAGAGAGAGAAAGAAACACACTTCAGGGATCAGTAAGCCCAGTTGCCTCATTTGATTACTTTTTAGTTTTTATATTAAAGAAAAGGAACATTGTTTAATAAGCAGGGGTAACTTGCAATTTGCAATCGTAAAATACGTCATGACAATATTGGAAAGCTCCGAAATGATCGCCTATGAATGACACGCTTCATGATGCGTCTGCTATTTTACTTGCAACTAAGTATTTTGCGTTTTGTCCTGCTATACACATGCAGGTAACAAAGCAGTAAGTTAAGTAATTCCTTTTCAGGACAGAACCTTACAAATATCAATCGCTGTATAGTTTTGTAAACGCAACGGTAGGGAGAGGGTGGCAGGTAGAGTATTATTGCAACTTTTCAAGGATAGAGCCAATGTTACAATTCCCTCTCGGGGTGACAAAGCTTATGTGCCAAGGGGCGTGTAACTTTTATAGGCCATGGTCAGTATAGTGAGGTAGTAGGCAATAAAAAAATATTTTGCTTTTTCACAGAATCAGTCAATTTTCATTTAAGCTTTTGCATTTTTCAAAACAGTATTAGAGATCATTATTAAATAGGTAATATGAAATATTTAAAGTACTACTGCTTTATCTCCGGTATATGAGAAGCAAAAAGAAAAAAAGAAAATTTATTTAACTAGAGAAGATACTGCATCTCTTTGCTAGATATTTTCTACAAAACATATCCTTTCCTAGACCTTAATGCCTTATAACTATGTAAATCCGTTTTATCTTCACGGGAAAGGCTGTATAGATGAAACTTTGCAAAAATATGTAAACTAAGACGATGGACATGGAAATTTATGAGATAGACTTACTTAGGCTATTGTGACAAGCAATTTATCTGTCTTTTACGTAAGCTATTGGCTATTAGGGCTTTATTTACTTACGGGCTTTTTCACAATGTCCTAATAAGTTCTGGTTAGCATTATCTGCCCAATACTACATACGAAATGACGTTCCATATTTGAATTGATTGTTGGTTTGTGCTTATTTGTCGATGATGAAACAGGCCAACAATCTATTAATAAATGTTCCAGTAAAATATAAACTTACTTGCTAATGTTCCTATGTCGAAGAGACTGAAAAATATTATCTGAGGTTGCTGCATACGAAAAGACAGATCAGATATCTCAAATGTTAACTATAAGTTAGAATAACAACATCTTGAGGTGAGTAATAGCCTATCTGATCTTCAAACTTACTGACTGATTACAATATTATATATTGTTCTAATCTAATAATACCGATAATAGCTTCTTAGTATGAGCAATGCTTGCATCTGTGTCTGGCTTGCTTATCATATTGTCTGGGTCTGAGCAGATTGACAAAGCGGTAGGCTTCGAGTAGGTTCATATACGTAGTTACTACACGGTGGATTTATGAGTTTGTAGGCACACTTCACCGAAATTAAATGCTTACAGCAGATTTTTAATTTCATGGTGAGACTATCACAAAAAGTTTCACATAAGTACTAGAACTTTTTCTACCTGGAAAAACCGTAAGGACATTTAAGTTCCACTTTAGTGGAAAACGTTAGCGACAAAACAGTTTTTCCGTGCAATTTATTTTTCAAGTGCACATAAGAGTAAAACTTTTACTGCTCCACCGATTCGGGACTTGAGTTGAGACATCGTAACTTTTATATTGGTTGTTTTTTTATTCGGGCTGGTGAAATATATTTTTAAAGCATTACGAGGTCTTTAAAATCTGTAGCTTTGAAATTAATATAGATCTAGGAATAAGCTTTTATCATCATCATTCGCTTGCACTGTTCCCAGTTTATCTGGGGTCGGCGCAGTACTTATGTTTTTCTTTTCCACACTATTCTGTCACTCGTTACTGAAACATCCACTCTTTTCACACTCATATCTTGTTTCAAACAGTCCAATCACTTTTTCGGAATAAGCTTTCATATTAAACGAATTTCGTTTATTTAATAAGAGAGAATCTAAAAGTGTATACGTAAGTATATAAAAACGTTATGTAGCATAAAGAGCAAGAAAATACCAAATGTTTATCAAATAAATAATATTTAAATTGAGTTAATCATACATATACGGTAAGCACTGAACAATATTTAGGCAAGTTTAAAACACAGTTTCTGTTATTTTATAAAACTTTGACAGCGAAATATAAAAGCATACACGAACTGCGGGTAGGATGAAAAATGGAAATCGGAAGTGACTGTCAACCCTTGTCCTCAGCCCTCAACGTCTGATACTAGACAACATCCTTATCATAAACATTGTTCTGAAAAAAACAGTCAAACCTATTGTAGATTATGAGGTTGTGTAAATAAAGGATTTTGTTCTTGGACGAATAAACCACTGGACACGCAATGACAGGAAATTTCGCTTGTTCCCCCTCGGCAACGAATTGCGCATTTTAGCCTCAATTTCATGTGACGTCTTGTCAGTACGGTGACAGAACTCGGTGAGAAACATTGCAGAAAAAAATGGGTAAATGTGCCGTATTTTTGTGTAAAAATTATAGCGGCACGACAAAAAATATTTCTTTTCATTCGTAAGTAACTTTGTATCTCAATAAAGCTGTTAATTTTTCTTAAAATAGTAAAATGTGTTTTCCTAGAGAAAAGTTACATTGCTAATTAAAAAAGTTGTGGTCAGTTACTGCAAAATCAACAAGATGACGCATACTTCATTTGGTAGAATTATCGTACATTCACCATTCGTTTCCTTGTCAATTTAGTTTCAATTGTGCTTGACAATTGTCGATAATCATATCGATAAACGTACTAATAAATTTATAATATAAAATAAAATAATACATCTGTAAAATGATTAAACTCTAAAGTAGATTAAAGTAATCCTAAAAATACAACAGTTTTCTTTAATATTTTTAACTTCATATTTTATTACAATACATCCTTTAAATAATATTCCAGATTTCCTGTAGATCCAATAAGAAAAACAAAGTGGGTCGAAGCCGTCCGAAGAGAGGCAAAATGAATACCATTAATAATATTTTTTTTACCTTTTATACAACTGAAAGTTGCATAAAATCCCGTGAAATTGTGAAGTTTAGTTTGAAGTGTAAGCTCATTTACTGCTAGATTATACCATTAGAGGATTTTATTATACCATTGGAGGACTTACGGCCTGTTTCACAATGTCTTAGGAAGTTCTAGTTAATGTTACTTGCCAGACCGTTTATAAAAATATTCTATGTTTCAATTATTCGTTTAATGGCTTGTGCTTATTTAAACATGCCCATAATTATTATATTGGTAATAAAAATAAAATAAAAATATTTTGCATAAGATTCGTTCATTCATTCGTTCAACACATATCGATAGATTAATATCGACACTTCCACGCACTAAATGTCAATTACTGACAAGACAAACTCCCCCCGCCCCGCAAAAATTGGTTGATGATGTTTTCATACATTCGCTCTTACGTTTCATATCCAATGGTTTATTCATCCAAGATTTTGTTCCTTTGGAATGACTCATAGTAAAAATCTGAGTGACCGAGCTTTCAGTATTAATAAAACATATAAAGCTACATTTTACCGAATGCTGGATTAAATGCAGTTGCTCTCTGTTTATTTTTCGTTACCAAATTCAAGTTAATCGCCATATTTTGGCCAAATACAAATATAGAGCAAAAGTACCTAAGTCTCACTTGTTTACAGCAACAGCATAAACTCACGATGCAGTATTCCGCTTGCATCAAAGCTGAAGATATAAATAGACGAGGAAATACATAACAAAATCAAATCCTTAGGAAACTAGGAACGAAGCAAGGCTGCACGTGGAAAGAATGTAACAAACAGGAAATACTTAGAAATCGTTACAAACCCGTAATTCATGTTATACCTGGAACTGGTCATTTCAGTAGCTATTTCTACCGCAGGTAGATCAATTAGCAGTTGAAACTAAGTTTTCCTATTTCACGTGAAGATGTGAACGTTAAGCTAAGCAAAAAAGAATAAACCCATAATTTATTTACCCAAAGGTTGTCTGGAAGAAATCGCTTATAGCGATAAGACCGCCTAAATAGTACATTTCCTTTAAACGAATTTGTAAGTCAATTAATTTTATGTTTTTAGGGATGGAATTTCTGAAAATTCTTTCTTATCGGATCCCTTCGTCACACAAAGAACACACCCTCCCAGTTTCAGGTCTCTACAATCAGCGGTTTAGGCTGTGCGTTGATCCATCAGTCAGTCAGTCAGTCAGTCAATCAATAAGTCAGTCATTCAGGACAAAGCATTTTATTGGTATAGATAAATGCAAAAGTGTAACAAACTTCCATACATCCTTACAAGATGTATGAAAGCTTGTTACACCTTCACGCAAAAACTACTAAACAGATTTTGATAAAACATATGCTACAATTTAATATAATATTTTGTGACTTCGAATTAACGCGGAGAACCGCTTGTTCAGGATATTTTTGTATCGTTAGTTTCACTTTTATATGTATATAGGTAATAATTGAACCTTGATTAAACTCTTAATCCTAACTAGGTTCCCTACGACAAGCGTTTTGAGTGAGACACGAATAATAACTAGATTAGCTAAGGCTAACCAAAGGATTAAACTTAGTATGAAATTAGGTATATTATTACACAGAAGTATTTAGTGCATCATTTACGTCTTAAATGCAGTAGAAAACTATATCTGTCAAAAATCAAATTTTAATCGCGTGAAGTAACTAAATTTTTAAATGTGTACTGTTTAGTGTCTTAATTTTCTTTTGCTGAAGATAAATAATGAAACTGAGACAATAAAATTTGAAATATAACTTTAGTTCGTTTACTTAGTTAGAAAATAAGAGTTATTTGCAAGACGTGGTAAGCAGGTATACTACATAACCCAGTGTGTTTGCAGATGCATAAGGCGGTGCAAAATGTCTATTGTTCCCGCTAACTGGGTTAGCCATAAATGCACCGGCAGAGACAAATCTGTTAAGTTGATTAAAGCCAGATAAACTACCGCTCTGCGAAGTGGGTCAGTGGGATTTTTATGAAGTTGCAACCATGAGTGAAGCCACACAGGCGTTGCCTATGCGTTGCGTCGACGCTGCTACATCGGAGCGGAATTATTAGCAATGAAATTTTACATGTGATTTCAAGGAAAAAAATACGAAATTTTATGAAAAAAAAAAAGGAATAAAAAGTATCATTTTTACATGCCTAGTCTACATATCAATCTGGACGGTATGCCACTAGGCGTGTTGAATGAAACAACGTGCGGCGTCAGAACGCGCGCGCATCGGACAAAGTCACAGGGAAACGAGGCGGGGAGGGGTGCTGCGTTACGATAACGAACTGGACGAAGCATGTTACGTCGTTGCGATATCACAGCCCTCGTGTGGCATCTATTGCACTGCATCTAAAACATTGCGTTGGACCGACGCAACGCAACGGCAACGCCAGTGTGGCTTCGCTCTTACCTGCGCTCGCGTTGTTAGACTTGGAGTGGAGCTGTCAATTTTAAAAGCTTAGTAAAAGTTAATTTGGCTAGTTAACCTCCGCGCTGGCTATTGATTAAAAGTTTTGACTTCATTTGACTCGAATGAAAAGTTAGATAGACAGTGCATTTTTAGGTAGGTTAAGCCGCTTAATGTTTGGTGAAACTTTTCAAGGCTTTTACTTATTTTCAGTGAGCCAGGTTAAATTAAAAATTAAAGGCCAGGTTTCATGCTTTCTCTTAAGGAAATACATGACTTTGATGATAAAATTATAAACTTTACTATACATACAGGGCCGAGCTTCATATTGTGCCAATTGTGTAAATTTTACTAAGAAATACTTAATGGTTTACAATATTTTTAACACTTACAGTGTCATATTTTATTCTTAAAAGATGAAATATGAAACCAAAACGTCACGCAATGACGTATCAATGAGACCAAGAATTTCGCGCGGTCGGACCGACGGCACGGTAGCTCAATTGGAAGAGCAGTTGGCCCGGATAGCCAGAAAGATGCTGGTTCGAATCCCGCCCGTGCGCAATTTTTGGTTTCATATTTCATCTTTTAAGAATAAGAAATACTTATCTATAGAAACAAAACTTGCCTTTTAAATAGTACATCTATCTTTAATTTCTACTAACAAGAACTCTGTATTAACATATTCATCCGAGTTTCCTTCAAATGGCTTAATGTTTGACATGTATTTTAGTATGCACGGAGTACAATGGAAGTATTGTTCTGCCGCTAACCAGGTTTCACATGATAAATGCACTGAGCTACATCCACCGAACTTGATTAAGCTTGATTACGCGCCGCATGAAATGAAACACGAAATTCTGTCTAAGGAATCACTCTGTTGTACTTGGAAGTTGGTTATAAAGGCAAGGCCTTGATATTAATTACGAATAAAATAGGTAACCAAATAGATGATTTCAGTGTCAATTATCAAAAGCATTTTTTTCTTTTTGGATGTTTTATTATCACTATCTACTTACTTGCAATGTAAGAGACATGTCTTCAACAAAGTTACGCACATTTTTCCTACGGGTTCTCTTCTTAGTAGGTACGATCTTATGACAGTTAACTCTTTGCATTACTAAGGGCTTCTTTTGCAATGTCAAAGTAAGGACTAATAGACGGATAATTTTTTTAATCATAAATTTCTCATCAGCAACGTCAACATCATTTTGTATATTGTATCTGACAGATACTACTAATAGTTAGTACCAAAACTAACTTAAAATATTTTTGTGAAACAGGCCATTGGTATTGGCTTACTTTTACAATGAATTGATGGTGGATAATCGGCCATAAATTTAAATAACTTTTCGATTGTGTATTAGTTCTATCACATAATAGAGCATGCAAGCACAATTTATTTAACTGTTTTACAGATTAAAATCTATGAATTTCTATTCTATTCGTGTTTCGAATTCATAACTAAATCTCATCGTGAAATATTGCAGTAGCCCAATAACTCACCACGTATGACTAAGATAGAGCCAGGAATTATCGTAGTCCCTAGCGTTAGGGAATATTCCTGAACAATAGTTGTTTGCTATTCAACACCGCAGAGGTATCATTTTTAAAGACTTACCCCCTTATTCATAATAACTCAAACGGTCTTTTAAACCTATTTTAGCTATTACACTGTTTTGTCTCATTCTTTCTCGGCGCTGTCGTCATTTGACAGAAAGTGACAAAACAGTGTAATACCTATAAGACCGTTTGAGTTATTATGAATAAGGGGGTAAATGTATGTGATGATTATAAATGAGACACGTATGTGTTAATAAAGACTGTACAAATTATAATAAGCCGCTTATATTCATTTTTTTCATGTATCATTGAATATCTTACAACAAAAAAAACCTGATGAAGAAGTGATGAAAGTGTGACGAGGATAGGAAAGGAGGCTAACACAGAAACAGGTTTTCAGGCCGGGATAGGTCAGGAACTCAGGATCAGGTAATGGAGGGAGCATGGTCATCTGAAAAAGAATAAAAAGGAAATGAGTAAAAAACATTTCATCTTAACACGACATTGGCTTAGAACAATAATAAATATCAAAGAATAAGTACTCTTGTCATTATATTTTGTTAAATTTTTTACGTCGCTTCACGTACAACAAAGAACCTTAATAACATTTGTATCTATGTGATATGATTTGAATTAAGATAATTTTGGTCTAATCTTTTATTCCAGCGAGAGGATCCTTCTTGCAACTTGAACTGATGGTCACCCTAATTCTATTATTTCAACTTCGTTCATCAGCAACGTCACCGTCACCCTAATTCTATTATTTTAACTTTTATCTACAGCTTTCGCGATAAAAGAATTAGTTCAATTCGCTCAATCCTGCTAGTGTGCGAAGGAATACTTTTCGCTGACTATCTAGATCTAGGCCAAAGGCTGGAATACCTTTGTCTAAAACTCTTAAGCTGGTACTGAATAGAAATTGCTCCGGATTTTTTTTAAACAAAAAGTTTTTGAAATGCTAGATTTGGTAAGATACTTATTTTTCAAAAACTAGTACAGCAGTTTTTTTTTATAATCTTGTAAGTATTTAGTTTTTTTTTAATTCGGGCCGTTGCAGTATCGTTTCTAAGATCCCAATCTTAAAAAGTACTATACGAAAACATGCGATTTTTCACAAAAATCAAAGTGTCTTTAACTGTATTATTATTATAATTTTGGAACTCTAACTAAAAATTCGGTCACTTAACGTTTCGTTTCCTTCTTTTAATTTGTTTTCGAGTATTTGGGTGGACGATAAAAAGTACTTAGACACGTGAATTAATATCCTATCGCTTTGGATTCGTACAAGAACTTTCAATAGCGTCTAATATCGGTAAGACTTAGAGAAACTGCCGTCTCTCATCTAATTGTCCTCTCGAAAATCAATTAAATTGGTATTCCAGATATCGCGATTGTCCGTTCGGTATATTTATTTCAATATTCACTCCGATATGTAAAGCCTTTGTGTGATAAACGCTAATTAAATGCTTGGGTACAATTATTTTAATAACAAGCGGTTAGCAGCTGGTAATTGTAATTAATTACTTTGGTTAAAATTAAAGAAAATGGAACAAAATTACTGTGACCAATAAATTCCAAGCATGAAAAACTACGACTATTGTTTCACCCAACCTGTTAAATTTCTGCTTGTAAGAGAATTTTGATCTTGTATTAAAAATTGTATGCCTAAATATAAACTCAAATTTTGAACCGTTCTTAGGAGAGGAATCGTCTGTCGACGCGACCATATTTGTGTATTTTATTTTATAAATAAAATTGTGTTTCTGATGTCAGTAACTTTCAAACGAAGCGTGTCTTTTAAATTGGTTCCGAAATGCTCGTATCCCTTTGTTGCTACACATACAGAAATTGTCTTTGAACAAAAATAAATAGTTTTTGATGCTACAGAGTACGTGGGCTCAGTTAAATGGGGCAAAAAGTTACTCGAACTTTTATCCTTTAGCAAGTCGTTTTCAGAAATTGTATACAAAAGAGCTGACTAGGGAAGCGTTGTTAGAAAACTTAGTATTATTGCTCGGCATAAAAATGAGTAGCAAGCTATTTAACTTAGCTATAGTACGTAACGTGGTGTAGGTACACGCTTTACATACTCGTAAGCTTGCAATCATGGACTTCAAACTACTTGCTTGCTTGTTGCACAAGAATTGCAATCGCATCGCCGTCGCTAATTCCTTGATAACCCGCCTGCATTATCTGCGGCTGGCACGCGTTCTATAAAAACTGCCGAGTTAAAGTCATTAGCGCATGATTAATGCCCGACCTTTAGGATTAAGCGCTAATCCAGCGAAAAAAACCCTATCGTCGACTAAAATAAACGACGTCACTTTTTCCTGGAACTTTTTAATTTAATACCCCATTAGTTTTAATCCTGAGTTAGGAAGCTGATTAAAAATTCACTAGTTAGGCATCATTTAAGCACCATGACTAAGCCGATTAGAGAACTAATATAAAAAATGGTCAGTTTTAAAGTCGTTTCATGTAATGAAAAATACCTAAAGGACAGTCTTACAGAGTGGTATATGCTCTGCAAGGCTTCTACACTCAAGAAGCGATGCGACTTTACAACGCACAGTCACGACTGTCACTTGGGAATTTCGCAAAAGTTATGAGTTAAAGTTTAAACTTCGGTTAAAATTCTCTTCTTGAACTAAAAGTGTTACATGTAGAAGGTAGTGTTATGTGGCATAGTTCCGCAAGTTGACAATATAGAAGCTTGGCAGTGTGTAGACTTATCCTGCCCAAATAAGACTAAAAGCGTTATGATTTGATTTTTAATACGGCAAGATTAATGTACATTTATCATCATCATCACCGTCTGAGAGCTAGCTAATCCAATCGGAAAACTTTTCTGCCCTAACGGCATAATATCAATGTGTGCATTCACCAAATGCAGTTAATATTCGTTAATTAAAAACGCAAGTTGCGTGTATTTACTTCAAAAATCTGCAGTAATACCCCAATACCGAAAAGGTACAAAACGTGGCAGAAAAGGTCAGAGCCCTAGGGCGTACATCCGTGCTTCGTCACAGTTCCATTGCACCCGTGTAGCAGCTGTCACTGAAATTTTACGAAGCGCTTTGACTTAGGGTGCTTCACTTGCATTTTTTACACTCAGATTCTAAATGTCAAGGCGAGATGAATAATGCCTTGCGTTCCGTTTCTAGAATTCAAGACCTAAGCTCTATTGTTTTTTGTTGCCATCAAACTTTGGTAAATGTTGGTAGTTCAAGATCTATTACTAAAGCAGACTTCAAAATTAAATTAAGTTGTAAATCATTATCAAATTCAATATGACACGGGGTTCAATTCCTCGTCTGTCACAGGTTCACAGTTGCTTTTTACAAGTGCAATTTATATTATTAAGTTTGTATGGTGACAAAACACTATAAAAACAAAAATAAACTATAAATTCAATATGCCTCAAAACATCTCTTGATAGCTGAAATTAGACATTTTTACAACAACCACACCATCTCCGTTAACCAAGCCCAAAACTAAGTGTTAGCTTGTATGGTGACTAAGGATAACGGATAGATATACGTTTACGTATTCATGACAAATGTCTATGTGTTGTCTTGCGTTATGGAACTCGCAGCCACTGGGGCTTTGTAATCTGGAGCGCGGACATGTAGGTACCCTAAGACTTTCGATTATTAGAAATACACTTAACTAACATTGATCTCTCCGAGTCTCGGCAGTTTAATAAATTGGAAAACCAACAGTGCGTATAACAAACTTGCTAGTTCAAGTTTTATATGTTACATTCAAACTTATCTGCTCACATCAGGCAAATAATGCAGATATTTTCATGAGCATCATTTATCGTGAAAACTTGGAGCCCTGAACAAGTGGCGACAAGGAGCGAACTTCAGCGAACATGAGGCGAGTTCAGCTGAGCGTAAGTACTCCACGTCGCACTTTTGCAACGGCTTGCACATGCGACGCACTTAGGGTGACTTTCCATTGGAGATGAGAGACAGCGAGTCGAACTACTTTAAGAAAATAAGACGCCAATCATATACATTGCTTTGATCGCAAAATAAGTAGCTAATGCACTTATGTTATGAACACGACGGTGTGGTACCACAACACTATGATTTCTACATTGACCCGACCGGGAACCGAACCCAAGACCTCAGCGTTGCGACGCCTTGAAACACAACGTACACACAGAGGTCGTCATTTTCTATATCAACACTACTCATAGTAACTTGGGCATGTAAAACAAAAGCCGGCTTCGTAATTCAAGCATGTCACTTTATACTAATTAATATTTTATGCTATGGCGTGGAAGGAACTATGCCTAAGCCTAAGAGACTTTTGGTGATATTAAAACAAGAGTATCAAGGTCCATTCCTTAAGCATAAATTAAGCAAGCAAGAATTTCTTTAGTTAAATATTCCGCACGTATCAATTAATAGTAGGTACTAGCAGCAGACCTTGAGTGGGCCTCCAGCTTTAGCGTATCTTCGAAATGTAGCATCCCTCAGTCCCCACAAACTTTACATCGAAGTTTCTAAGTTTTTCTTTTACGTTTCACGCCATCGGTCCTGTAATAAATGTCTAGGCGAGACAGAGTAATGGGCATTGCGTCATTTAGATGCCATTAGACGCCATTTTTACTGTTTATCGATGATTGGAGATAGGGTAGCTATTTATCGCGTAATTATAGCGAAGGTTTGATATTTATCAACGTAGTATCGCTCAATTACCTGAGAGCCTAAGTCTTGAAAGATATTTATAACTTAGCCTACTCACGAAGACATTAAGGAATGAAAGTCTTCAAAAGACGAGATTGTTAATATAGTTTGCTTATTAATTAATCAAATTAACACAAATGAGTATGCCCGTGTTATAAATGGTGACAGAAAATGATAAGCTCAAAGATATTGTACCTACGTGTGATTATTAAGCAGTAAGATTTTTTTTAATTTAAAATGATAATAAATATTTTGAGTGTAAGCAAAAAAATCGCAAAGCCATAATATTTCAAAGGATTTCTTTTGCAGTCAGCTTTGCGTGGGTTTAACTGAGTTTTCAATGGTTTTTATTCGCTTTCACGTATACGTGATTGTGCTTTGAAAAACGGTGTCGGGGCTGGTACTTGATGGATAATATAATTTTACTGGCTTCTTTCACACTAGACACATTACACAATACCTTTTTATGTTTTAAACAAATTTAACTCATAAATTCTCGATAGTTTTTGGGTTGCCCGAGCTTTGTAGAGTACTGTAAAATAATGGCTTGGCGGCATGTTAAAAAAAATATTTCAGAATAACTTGAATGTTCGATTATACGGAATACTCAAACAAGGTAATGATGTTAAATGTTATCATAGCACCGAATTTTCAATATAACACATTTCATATTAAATACGAATGTTATATCAATTTCAAAAATATTCCCAATTACAAAATTGCCCAATTATTCATTATACGCAGAATTTCCAATAAATGAATTCGTGCCCGAAAATTAATCAATACTGTGAATAAAGCGTTTGAATTCACAAGCTACACACGTAACATAAGCAAACGTTTAAAGTCATTTACATCAAAATTCGCACAATACTACTATAACACTACCCTTGATAGATAGAATGAATAGATTCATTTGTGCGCTACCCCCATTCGCACTAATAACCTAAGGGGTATTTAAATAAGGTTCGTTTTGTGTTGTCACCGCGTTGTTACAAGTGGGGTACACTTACATACAGGAGCATCTAATAACGTCTAACGATAGGGGTGTCGCAGCCAAGGCATTCATTACACGATGAGGGTTGACACTTTGCTTAGTTCGAGGATGAATTACTTTAACAAGTGCAATTCGCATTAATAACAGCATATTGGAGTGGCAAGCAAAACCCTTGTCATTTCAAAAAGCTATTGTTCTCAAATTTTGTTACTAATCGAGGTTTTGCTTAGTTTAACATTTCTAGTATTCATGAATTAAAGAACAATTTCTCATTGATGATATTCACATCTGTTTATCTAAGGGTGTTCCGTCTCTGCGTTAGAAACATTCCACGTAACTTTACCAGGGGCCTAAAAGACCGAACATCGCCAAAACAAAAAGCAATAACCAAAGTATTTCCAAAAACATTCCCCGGGGAATCTGTGTACCGAAGACTGGTATGGTTCTGAATACAAAACACCCACTTCGTCATCTACGAACACGTCTTAACACTTTGTAAGTGGCGGAGCCAACTACTGGCGAGTAGGTACGGGCCGAAGCGTTTTGGGTACATTTACGTTTAAATACCCTACTCTGAAAGATAGTCCATATTTTCCTTACCTTTAAAAACAGGTGTACCTGTCAATCAAGCATTTATGGCATGTTTTCTCTACTGCTTTCTACATCTGTTTTTAAAGGTCACAGCAGACTATTGAATCCGAAAGGAAACTTTACCGTATCGCAGTAAAGGCGATTAGCGTTTTAATACGCATTAGATGATACAGTTACGGTGCATATTATTTTACCGCGATGATAAGTCTGCTACGTCCTATATACGGAACGACGTTTATTCTTACGATTACTATTGCGTAAGATCAGTAGTAACATTTTTTTAATTCGAAAGCTGTATCGGTATTAGCGCCACTATACATATTCAAATTACGAACATTATTACTGATACAAAGTAGGCCTCTTTAAACAGCTCCTTTGGAAATGGCTGACCGATCTTTAAACATTGAAGACTTGATGTGTACGTTTAGCCTGCTAAGACTAGCCTAGAATGATAATGAATCCGATACAGGTTTCCTACACAATATACGTTAAGATAGCTTGTAATGGATTAAAACAACACTGACGAAGTAACATCTTATTTTCAGTCTATAAAAGTCTTAACGAATCAAAGTGAGGAAAATTGCGAATGAGCAGATGGTACTAATTAGGTTATCACAAATAACAGCTAAGTAATCTATCCGAGTATCATGAAGGCCACATACATACAGTTAGCTAAAAAAATGTAATTGGCTCAAGGAAGGTGAAAAAGCCCGAATTTACATAAGCGCCTTACACGTAGACGATTTTATTCCGTACCTTTCTGAGCATACACTCTACGAACACCTATAAAATATGCCTCAATAAATAACACCTAGAGGTACAATAAGCTTACCAAAAAGATGCTAATGAAGATATAAGGGCGTATAACATACAAGTTTACAAGAGCGGTGACCTGGGTATGATATTCGTGGACGGGCGCGGTATTAAATTTTCCGATACATATTTCGGCACCCATATTGACGTGACTGCTTTCATAAAGATGCAATGTGCCTTGACAAAAGATATTACGTCACTATACAATAATGCTGATATACTGTGCGCCTTTTCGGTTAATATCGGATAATAAAGCGGGTTGCTTTGTAGCCGAATTATATATTTTGACGAAAGATCAACACACTTTGTATAGCTATTGTCATGTTATATCTACTCTATGATCGCCTAGTCGGTGTAGTGATTAGTTCGCTGGTTGCTATACCCAATGGATCGTGGGTTCGAATCCCGGGTCGGGGTAAAATTTGTTTCTGGGTTTTTCTGTCTTAAAAATACTCGGAAACAGCTCCAAGTCGGGAAGTCGGTGGTGATGGCACCCCCGTGTCTCGGAAAGCAGTCCAAAGGAGTAAGGAGTAAATAACTTTTCTTCTTCTTCTTAGTCGGGCACTCTTGACAGAGTGGTCGTGGCTGTAGATGAACAGGATTGCGGCGCTCGCCGTCACACACCGCTCACTTTCAGGGCTGCAGCATGTCTGGCGATGTTTCTCTATCTCTGCCGGTTTACTGCATTGCGAGCACATTGTATGGCAGTCGATCCGGTAGTATCTCTGATAAGATCTATCCATCGAGTTGGGGACCGACCACGTGATCTTGTGCCTTCAACACGGCCCTGCACAACAAGTCTCTCCATCGAGTCCTCATTCCTGGAGATGTGTCCAAAGAACTTCAGTATTCGCAGCTGCACAATCGACGATAGCCTGTCTTTTATATGAAGCTCTTTGAGGATGGAGTTATTGGTGCGGAACGCTGTCCATGCTATCTTTAACAAACGTCTCCAGCACCACATCTCTAATGCATCGATTTTTTGGCGATCTTGTTTTCTAAGTGACCAGGTTTCAGCCCCATAAAGAAAGATTGGAAAAACGAGGCACTCCATTAAGCGGACTTTTGTGAAATAACGTTTACAATACGCATATGCCAAAGGTTAATAGACAGCACTATCTACTGGTGCCTTTCCTCATACACTGAGCTAAACTACCCATTTAGTAGAACTTAAGCTGCAGATAAGAGAGAGAGAAAATTATTGGAGAATAATCACCCGCTTAGTTTACTCAAATGAAAAACTACAAAGATTTAAATTAAAACGCTACAGTTCCGTCAAATAGGATGGAATATTAAAAGGCAGGTAACTAGGAGAAAAATAAAACGGCACGATGACCCAGTTTGGCCAAGTTGTCCAACTTTGCGTAGATATCGGCAGCAGTTGCATGAAAAAAATACATGAAGTAGGTACACACGTGGCTGCTGAACACAAAATACTTAAATTTATACTTTGCACTAATTTGGCATACGAAATATTCAAAACGCATGAATTTGGATAGGAAAAACTTTAAAACTCGAATGGAGTGACTCTTCCTATCTACCCAATCAAATGATAATAGCCGCTTACGAAATTGACAGATCATTTCAAGAAGGCGCATATTTGTTTCAAGTGAAATCAGTGACGTGTTAATGGATTTTCAAATAGTTTCCCCATGATACTGAGTCGCCGTGCTCATGTCAACGCGCAAATATCATCTCCTAAGTCATAGCATTTTTTATCGAGACAGTAAATCACGAAGCGGATTTTTGACATGTTCTGTAAATTTTATAACATGATGTATTCTGTCAAATAAACAATTGTATTTGTATTGTATGAAAGTTCTCTGTCTTTATAGGTAAAGATCGCAGGATCACACTGAATGCAGACCGCATGCAATCGGTCGCTGTGGAAAACCGTGAAGGAGGCACGTTCAGCAGTGGAGGTCCTTTGACTGATAATGATGATGATGATGATGATAGGTAAAGACGAGTACAGTAATTATTAAGCATATAATATACCGTCAAGAATATCACAAGCTTTTTTAGGAGTTCTTTTCTTTACATTTATAAATACCGACTTCAAAACAAAGGAGGCAATCAATTCGACTTGTATGTATGTGATATCTTTATTGGTTTCAAAATCACGTCTCGTAAGCTTACTGTGTATACTTTACTTACACTGCGGCGAAGCAGTGTTGTACTTTTAAGTTATTCTTTATGAATGATGACCGTTATTTTATCTTGCTTATTTTTTCGCTACATCGTAACTGTGATGATACAAACTTCAAGATAAACTCGCGATAGCGGGGGAAGTATCCATAAAAAAGTTTTTTAACACATTTTGCGGACAGTTTTACCCTCATTTGCGTTCAGAAATGACGAATTAACGAGAAAGAGTTTGATAAATTACTGTTTTTTACAGACTTCAAAAATGGACGTAATTAGTTTGACCTGTTTACGTATATTGTTAGAATTGGATACTATGTCGTTCTCTTTTATACCTACTAAAATTTCCGCCAATTTCCATTGTCAATTATTTTAAGGGGTTGCCGAGTCACTGAGCCCTGACCGACCATTGAAGCATTAGCCAACTCAAAACATTTACTATGCGACTCTGTATTAAACAATGCAACAGTGTAATATAATATGCACAAGAAACTATAGTTTAGCCGCTGAGAGAATTCTATTTTGACGTTTTCAATTTATAAGATAAAAATGTCTACTTCGTGAAGTATTTTCGTAATTATGTTCACTGTCATGGCACTCAGGCCGCAAACATCGACGAAAACAACGCTACTAAAAACTATGAAAACTACAAATGGCCTACTCAGGTGAACTTTTACAATAACTTAAAACGCATGGACAGTTATTTTTCCGAGCCTGTTTACTTGAAGAAATCTCGCTTGCTTGTACAGGCGAGTTATGGATATTGAACTCTGTTTGAACGCACCCGATGCAGGGATTTAACAAGGTTTCTGGGTAACCTAGGCTGATAGAAAAATATATTAGATGCATAGGAAAGTATGGCGTCGTTTGGCCGATAATGACGATACTGATAGAAAAGGGCGGTTCAGAGCTTACAGATGTGTAGTTCAATTCTCAGTTAGTAAATGTTTGCAAATCCCTAAATAGGCTAAGTACTTAATTAGTGGCAGAACACTGAGGCCCTGTTTCACAATCGCTAGTACTAAAGCCTCGGTTAGTTTATCTGCCAGATACTATTTTACGTTGGATATTGTTTACTTTTGGATTATAAACAATTTGAATTGTAAATGTTTACTTGTTTATCACAATAATGCTCGAAAATATTCAACTACGGGGAAAATAGCAGACGCACCATCAAACGTTGGACTAGATTATAATATAAATATAGATTATAATCTAATCTTCTTTATTTTGAAGTAATGACAAGGCCATAACATAATGATACATTACAACAGCGATCGTGCAAGGTACATAGCTCTGGCGGGTAACCCTTCAATACAGCCCTGGGCGATTCTCATTACGTATTCGCAGCATGTGTGGTCCAATAAAAGTTTTGTAAGGGTTACGCTTCGGTAAATAAACGCGGCCCCTCCGCGCGGCGTCGTCAAATGACACAAAACGCACCGATTATGGAAATTGCTACCAAAACAAAGTGATAAATTCCAAGTATCGAGAACGGTGGAATAGGTTGCGTGTCGTGAGGAGATATTGTATGGGATTGGTTTACGAATTACATGTTACATTTCTTATGAAATGGCATTTGAGTAGAGTCATGGGCTTTATACTTATATAAATAATCAAAAAAATAAGTAAAAAAATACTTGGGAAACATTCTAAACATCAGATCAGACAAGAGATTTTGCTATAGCAAGAGTACTTCCTTGCTAGAGCATCGGGTTTACGTGTGAAAATATTATATACCTTCACTGCAGTCAAGTTAAATAACAAAAAGTAATAAAAGTGGTCAACATTTGGAATAGCATTAACATATTATTGCCCTACTTAACGTTTGATTTGATCGATAAAACCTCGTTTCAGTGGTCCTTACCTCCGAAATGTATACGATTCCTTAGGGATATAACGCTGGTAGTTTATTATATTGTTACTGTAATCACAAGCCCAAGTTGGGTAAATACTTATAAATAATAAAATAACGCTCTCGAACATGTGAAAAAGGGATTTCCCTTTACGGCCTTTGAATCTCCTTTAGGGAATACAAAAACTAACGAGATGTTTAGGCGTGAAACGGGAAAGGAAATATTTGAAAATAGTATCCCCAAGTTGCGTGTAGGAATAACGATGAATATAAATGTTTTGTATTCAAAATATATTTTTGTTTCTCAAGTTTCATCAAAGAAATGGGCCTAAATTCACCCTGAGTTAGGTCAAACCAATATCAATGAGGTTAGTTCCTATTATCAACTATTAAAACAGTTTACAGACGCGAGTCTCAAGCGCCACTCGCGCTCGCACAGTTCCGAAATCTCGTGTCCGAGAGCGGTTTCTCGAGAGCACGATTTATGTAAATTTACTATTGTACTACTTATGTTTTATGTTATTGACTACAGTCTAATCTAAACAGTTTCAGACGAGGTCTATATTGTACTTTGAAATCGTGCTTTTTCGCCGCCATCTACTATTATGTACAGTCGCCAGCACAACAGGTTACCCACTTTTGTTGCAAAATAGTCCGTATTACAACTGCATAAGATACCGCAGTGTTAACCTTGACGTGCAGTTATAGTAACGGCGGGAACGTTTTCAAAGCGCAGAAAGACGTCATGGTA
>OY757258.1:10645099-10774543 GCA_963584085.1 Pyrausta aurata | reverse complement strand
AGCACGCTATGGAACAAATCCGGGTCCATGAACATCGGTCCATCTTGGAGAACGGCGACGTCGTCCAGTGACTCGGCCACAAGATTCACAGCTGTGGACAAAGAACTCGTGTTTACTTTTATTGGATTAATAAATGGATACATCCACATGGATTGAAAATAGCAACACTGTTATGTATGTACTTAGCATAGGTTGACACAAGATATGGCTATTGAACAAATGACATTTAGTCAATCCATCTGTTGACTGAATTAGTCTTGCTTGCATCGTCAGCTCGATTGCATTACATTTTAGTAACCAAGGTTTGGTAGCGCCATGCTTTAGCTAAACAGGTTCGGTTGCACCATATAAAAAAGGGTCGATTGTACCATCTTCTTATTAATAAGGGTTGGTCGCACAATCTTCTAGTAAGCTGGGTCGGCATCTTCAGAACTAATATAGGGTTATTGACCCGCAACAAGTAAAAATATTACCATAAAAACCGGCCAAGTGCGAGTCGGACTCGCGCACTGAGGGTTCCGTGCCAACTTTAACTGAATTAGAGATTCTTACTTCCACTTAGCCAAAATACCACAATATATTGTTGACCGCAAATATAACTTTGTTTTTCATAGTATTTGTATGAAGAACAAAGTTATGTTTGCGGTTGTTGAAGATGTGCTATATCTCAAAAACTACTGGTTCGATTTCGCTCAAATCAATTTTCGTTGAAAGTTTTTGTTGAAATCTACATTACATATTTTTTTTCAAAATTTTCACTTCCTTAGTTTAGAAGTTAGATGGGGGGGGGGACGCCCATTTTACCACTTTGGAAGCGTCCATCTCTCAAACGTTAGACTTTTAGAAAAAATGGTCTTAGAAACCTCAATTCGAAAGACCTATCCATAGATACCCCACACGTATAGGTTTGGGTAAAAAAATTTTTTTAGGTTTTAGATTCATGTATGGGAGCCCCCCCTTAAATATCATTTTTTTTTAATTTTTAGTATCTGAATCGGAAAGCGGTAAACAAGTTACATATACCTACCAAGTTTCAACGGTGTGATGCTTATAGTTTCAGAATAAAGTGGCTGTGACATACGGACGGACAGACAGACAGACAGACAGACAGACAGACTTGACGAAACTCTAAGGGTTCCGTTTTTTGCCATTCGGCTACGGAACCCTAAAAAGCTTCGTGGCCCCCCACACGCTACATCTAAAAAGTCACTCAAAGGTTACTGTGGGTCGATTGTACCATCTTCTTATTAATAAGGGATGGTTGCACCATCTTCTAATCATCTGGGTCGGAACCTTCAGCACTAACATAGGGTCATTGACCCGCAAAAAGTAAAAATATTACCATAAAAAAGCTTAGTGGCCCGACATGCCGGGCTCTGATGATGTGTGGCCCCACACGCTAGATCTAAAAACTCACTCAAAGGTCACTGACCTGCCGAGCTGGCCTCTTCCAGCATGACCTGCAGACACGCTGGCTTGTCCAGTACCAGCAAGGTGGATGTGGTTCTGCATAAGTTACTTACCTTGTTTATAAAACCTGTCTAGAGGCTTTTTTTTACAAGGGATCATTGACCCACTTAAAGCAATCCCAATAACTTAACCTGCAAAGTAAGGACTGTCTTGACAAACGCTTGATTGAATTAGGCTTGCTGGCATTGTCAGTTACTTATTCTTGGTTGCCATTCCTAAGTCCAATATGTTCGGTTGCACCGTATTCTAGTTACTAAGGTTCGATTGTGCCATCTTATAATTATAAAGGGTTGGTTGCACAATCTTCTAGTTATCTGGGTCGGCACCTTCAGCACTAACATAGGGTCATTGACCCGCAACAAGTAAAAATATTACCATAAAAAAGCTTCGTGGCCCGACACGCCGCGCTCTGACGATGCGTGGCCCCACACGCTAGATCTAAAATCTCATTCAAAGGTCACTGACCTGCCGAGCTGACCTCCTTCAGCATGACCTACAGACGCGCCGGCTTGTCTAGTACCAGCAAGGTAGATGCGGTTCTGCATAAGCTACTTACCTAGTTTATAAAACCTGTCTAGAGGCTTTAAATTTTTATCAAGAGGTCACTGGCCCGCTTAAAGCAATCCCAATAACTTAATTTTCAAAGTAAGAACTGTCTTGACAAACCCTTGACTGGATTAGGCTCGCATGCATTGTCAGTTACCTAGGCTTGGTCGCCATTCCTTAGTTCAATATGTTCGTTTGAACTACATTCTAGTTGCCAAGGTTTGGTTGCCCATCCTTTAGCTAAGCATGTTCGGTTGCACCATATTCTAGTTACTAAGGGTCGATTGTACCATCTTTTTATTGTTAAGGGTTGGTTGCGCAATCTTCTAGTTATCTGGGTCGGCACCTTCAGGACCAACATAGGGTCATTGACCCGCAACAAGTAAAAATATTAGAATAGTTAGATACGGGATTGCTACCATGTACCTTATTATTTATGAGCTTTTATTTCTAATGTTAGTGACCATGAAAGTTTAAAACAAAGTATAGTAGATTGTTATACAAGGGGAGAAAGCGACCCATTTCACTCGAGATGTTTCTGGCGCTCGAACGAAGTGAGAGCGCCAATAATTCGAGAGTGAAATGGTGCTTTCACCCGAGTTAAACATACTATTTTTCATTTCGACTGTGAGGAAAAACATTAAATTTACAATAGTGGTTGTAGATGTCATGGTCAGGTATTATGTAGTACAGCGAGAAAGGAAAACTCAAGTTTTTGCACAAAAAGACAGTTAATTTACAGTTCTCCAAACATCTAACATGATTAGAAAGAATAACGACACGAATACATGAAATCAGTACGAAAAAGCAGACGATACGTAATAATTAAAATCCTTGTAAAAAATATCGATCGAATTTTCCCCACAGATAATAATTGTCAAAATTTTAAAAAGTAGGCATATAGTTCAAAAAGAAAAAATTACACTGACAATGTAAAAAAAAAGTGTCATCTTGGTATTATGGCGGGAAGCCGAATATTTTAATCACAGATTAGTAAATATATATTTTAATTATAGTTTGGATCAATTGAATATTTTTTATATCAACGATCATAATAAACATGTTTTTCAATGTATAGCTAAGCATAATGCTTATTATTTTTATAATATGATGTGACTCAATTATCTTTGATCCAAGCTTTGACTGCATGCCTTGACTCTATACCATGCCAATTAAAACTAAATTACTTTCCACCCTAGGGATGGATAAGCTATTTTCCACCCGGCTATCTACACAGGAAAGTGCTATTTTCCGAACAGGAGAGATGAAAAAAATATTACCTTAAAAAAGCTTCGTTGCCCCACACACCGCGCTCTGACGAAGCGTGGCCCCACACGCTAGATCTAAAACGTCATTCAAAGGTCACTGACCTGCCGAGCTGGCCTCCTCCAGCATGACCTGCAGACGCGCCGGCTTCTCCTCGTCCTCGTCCTCGTCCACCGCGCAAGCAGCGAGCGTCGCGGCGCGGAGACGCCGGCGGCTGTTGAACTTCTTCAGCTCTTCGACTGTACCAGCAAGGTGGATGCGGTTCTGCTTGTCGCGGTCCTGGTAAAGATACATTACAGGGTTGTCAAAGATTGCTATTGTGGTGAGTAAGCTATAATATGGATTGAACATAACGTTTGACGCCGTCAGCTATTTCGGATTATGCTATCGGCTATGTTATTTCGGACCGGATCAAGGCAGAATGATATGAGGTGAATGTACTTAGTTACATTATAAGAATATAGACTCGCATTTTGTCGCATGGACAGCAAACACTGTACATGCTCAATGGGATAGATATAACCACGAGTCAGTAAACATGAGAAAGCCATTGCATCATGGCTCTTTGGCTTAACAAACACACCACAAACTTGGCGAAGCGCGGCGAGAGACTAACAAGATCAAGAGCCTTAATTCAATGTTCATGTGGTTGGAAATCACATGCCAATCAGCTTGATGGCTTTTGCTTAGCCATTTAATATCCGACTGTTTACACAAATGTAGATATATTTTATATTATATGCTTTTCCATTTACGGGCATAGATCTTCCATGCCATGCCAAGGGTCATAAAACTCATAGTATATCAGTCAAGAAGGTTGACTACGAGCTGTATTTTTTTTTCTAACGGCCCTGCTTATTTGGCAGCACAGCCTCATCATATCTCTTCTACAAATCTCATACTCAGCATATTCGGAATTCAAATTTTAAGGAATACGTCACTATCTTGTCGTCGTATTTGCGACACATTTTTTGCTTGGCATAGATTCTTTATACGTAGTTATAACAACTCACTGACGCTCAGCTACAAATTCAATAATATCTTACCCGAATCCATCTATGGTTGAGCACATCCTGAATGTTGATTCGTTGCGTGTGGTCCACGGTGAGCATGCGTTGGACCAAGTCTTTGGCAGCGTCGCTGATGTCATCCCAGAGCGGTGCGTCGAACTGAAAACGAAATTTCACATAGATAAAATGTGATTTAGTTTAGTTTTAAACTTAAGAATAGTATGGAGTTACTCAAATTGTTGTACCTACATATTATCCACAATGATCAAGGTAACTAGGTTGATATTCTATAGCTATTTTACTAATTGTTTAAAATTATTTAGTCAGAAGCATTAAGTTAATGTAAAAGTATATTTATGTATTTGAGAGAAGTTTTAGCTCAAACTAATGGTTTTTTGAAATCTGTTGTTAAGGGCAGTATGGAATTGTTTTTTTCTGCCTACTACGCCGTAGCAAACTATGAACGGGTTAGGAACGTGTCAGGCAAAGAAATATTATCCGTATTGAAAACTATGGACACTGCTCCCACAAGACCGTTGACCGTTCTGTCGCGTGTCATGCAAGGAGCGTATTAGCATATTATTCCAGTGAGACAGAACGCTGTAGATCCGTTCAGTGGGCATAGTAGAGTGTATCGTGTTGCTTTTCGTGTCTGATACGCTCCTAGAACGATCATGGTATGATACAGTGTAGTGGGCCCAGACCTTTAGTGTCATTTACTGACCGTTTTTAGCAAGTTGATGTACCTGGGTTTAGCCACATTAGAAGTGTGTTAAAATATCTGATGGAAGCTATTTAACATTTATCTTTACACGTCTGTCAACCATGCCTTAAAGGTTGATGACCACTTCAGAAACCATATGTGGCAGTCTACCATAGTGAAACTTACGCGCAATCTCCCACGGCAGATGGCTTCAAACAGACGCTCTCTAGTACCAGTGAAGGGCAGGTACCCCACTAGCAGCACATAAAGCAGTATTCCAGCAGCCCATACAGCTGGCTCGAACCCACCTAGTAACTTTATAGTATCACACTCACCCGCAGTCTCCCACGGCAGATGGCTTCAAACAGACGCTCCCTAGTGCCAGTGAAGGGCAGGTACCCCACTAGCAGCACATGCAGCAGTATCCCAGCAGCCCAGACATCAACAGGCTTGCCATACAGCTGGCTCGAAACCACCTCTGGAGCCATATAGTGAGGTGTTCCGATGCGACCTGGAAGATAACTTGGAAGTTTTAGATGTCGAACAAAAAGGATGGGTTATGGCCACACCACTTGAGAGTAAAAGGTTTTATTAATCACAAGTCGATCTAAGGAAAGCGGATATTCAGTTGTTTGTTATGTTTTTTTTTACAAATGGAACACGAAATGAGGGACCACAAGAAGATAAAGGTGGGTAAAAAGGTAAATTAAAGCGAAGCGATTTATCTGAAACTTAATTTATATTGTTTATAGGGTTTTAATAGCGTTTCATTTACAATTATCTAAACTAGGTGTAATGGGACCATCCACGAAGACAGCGTCGCAAACTATTGGAGGACGTTGACAAGAGTTATTTTTTGGCGCATAGGATCAAGTAGCAAAGGGAAGCGCTTTCTGATAGGATCAGGTAGCAAAGGGAGCGCTTCCTGCCGATCGTGACGTTATTGTTAGGGGACTGTAGTCCAAAGGAATACCGTCTGGGTGTTCTATATATAGTTAGTCAGATAGAAAACTAACCTATCGCGGTTCAGGATTGTATGAGATTTGAATGTTGTATAGAGTTAGGCTATCAGCGCCATCTAGGCTGAGTTCAGTTGTCATGTGCATCGCCACAATTAAATATTGTATTATGCGTGTCGATTTATACTTACTAATAAAATTAAATTCACGGTTACGTAAATTTTGTACTAAATTTGCTAGACAAATGGTGACGAACGTCCGCCAACGATGTTTTATTTGGTCACTGCGAGCGCTGTCATCGATTCGGGTCCCCCCACCACCTACTTCGCAAACAGCGAATAAGAAAGCCGATTTTTTCATATTTTTTTGGCTTTGTAGGAAAAAAATCGACTCTGCAATCTAAAACAACACCTCAACTTGACATACATATGTATCAATTTATCAAAACTACAACTTGGTGTTCCTGTGATAAGGTGCTATGTAAATAAGTGTAAGAGTAAGCAACGTTGCTCCTTATTGCCTGCTGCTAAAGACAAGTAGTGTCGATACTTGGTGATGTGACGTGAATGACATTTGTGCTGATGATGGTAAGGGACTCCACTGGAGAGCTAAGCGGGTGCAGTGACAACATTATAACTGATTTCTATTTAGGATTCCTTAACGGATGTGTTTATCAATATTATTTTGACATTCTTTTGTTTACGCGACCGCCGTCGTCCTACCGATCCGAAAGGCGGCCGTTTAGTACGGCCTTCCACTTATCATATTAGCATATCAATATTAGCATAATATTCACTAATTTTAATGAAATACGGAAATCGTTAGAAAGCAATAATTATCGTGAAATTTAAATGAATTATTTAATGCTTAATTTAAGTACTTAATTGCCTTATGGCAAAGAAAATTGCCTTATATTCAAAAGATGACACATAATAATTATTTATTATGTGTCATCTTTTGAATAAACCAAATCTATTGTTAAGTGCGAAATATTTAGCACATGTTTTTTTTTAAATCAAATGTCCAAATACATCAATTAGGGTTCAAATTAAAGAATCAATTCTACTTAAAATATTGTACTTTAAGTTTGAAGTCTATGACAAAGGCATCTATTTTAAGTATTGAATTAATATGTGTCATCTTTTAAATAAACGAAATCTATTGTTAAATGCGAAATATTTAGCACATGATTTTTTTAAAATCAATTGTACAAATATATTGATTAGGGTTCAAACTCATATATTCCATTTAAAATATTGTGCTTTAAGTCTGAAGTATATAATTGTGTCACAAAGTATCTCTAAGGCAGCCAATTTTATGAACTGTTAACTCTTCTTCACTGAAATACTCCGTTTAACTCAACCAGTGGTTATTAGTTGCACAATGTCCATGCAGTTAGGTCACAGTGGTCCGAAGTCCAGTCAACTTCTTACCATACTCGTCAGATTTCAGATACGCTTGGCCCATATGGCCCACTAGTGGTCTCGTGTCCATCACCAGTTCTGTACAAGATAACTTGCTGTCAGAATAACATATTTGTATACAGAGTGAAAATGTAATTGTCTGTCATTAATGTTTCAAATGTATACCTCTTTGTGTGAATTTGAATATTAAAGTTATTATAAGGATGTATAAATACGGACCGATTCGATTAATAGTGTTTAAAAAAAATTTTCATTAGTGGATGTCAGAGTTAAATAGAGAATGAATAATAAAATCTACATAGCCTAGTCATGAGCTTTGCTTAACTCCATACATGCTACAAGAAACATTTAAATCAGACTTACTGATAATATAAAATGCAAGACTGGTTGATAAATGGTAGAATTAATTAAGGTTCATGATTTACTGGCAATGCAATGAACTTGTCAGTATCTTAAACTGACTGTTTAAAATTGAGTTAATATTTTAATAAAATAGATTGATTGAAGAGAGAGTGTTCTACAACCAACTAAGCTAGTTACCTGCCGGTGCACGCTGTGGGTCAAGCTCCATTTGGATGAGAATAAATGATGCCGACAAATCCACCGCCTGTAGCGCCATCTATTATCTACTATTCACGATGCTACCAACCTTGTCACTAACATTTATTTTTAGGCAACGATGACTGCTACGAACTGCTAATCAACCTATCAGTTTACAAATGCCTTCACAGTTCATAATCATCAGCATTATCCGGCGAACTTTTACTGTCCATAATAGGCCTCCCCCGTGGTTTTCCACCTTTAGGTGCCATTGCTTTTATCAAAAACAAATAATATCTAAAAATAAATTTACACTACGCCATCTATTATCACTCAGAGACTACAAACCCACCATATCAGCTGCAGAAAGAACGCGCGTCGTATCTGGGCACAGCGCCATCTAGTCGTTTCACAATGAACTAGCTACTTACCAGGGGCGGTGTGCAATGTGCGCTTGTTGCAGGCAGTTTGGCAGCGACTCCAAAACCTCCTATATTCATATGCGCGCAGTTGTTGCGTGCGACCGGACAAAAGCACGCACGTAGCGATGGATCGTGTCATTTCGTTACATGATCTAAACCCAAGTGTGACAGAGCCAGCCACATGATCATAAGATTTAAGAAAAAATGAATCCCTTGCGCGAAGTAACTAGGCACAGCGCCATCTAGTACTTCTTACCGGGTGGCGTGCGATGTGCGCTTGGTGCAGGCAATTGGGCAGCAACTCCAAACCCGCTAAGCTTGACCGGCGCACAGTTGTTGCGGCCAGCCAAAAACACACAATGGGTACTCACATTCACATCGCGTTGAACTGTCATTCTGTCACGTGATCTAACCCCAAAAGTGACAGAGCCGGCCACATGACCATAAGCTTTAAGAAAAAACAAAACCCTAGCGCGAGGTAACTAGGCACAGCGCCATCTAGTACGTTTTAACAAAACTAGCTACTTACCGGGCGGCGTGCGATGTGCGCTTGGTGCAGGCAGTTGGGCAGCAACTCCAAAGCCGCCAAGCTTGACCGGCGCACAGTTGTCACGACCAGCCAATAGAACGCAGTGGGGACGCACGTCGCGATGAACAATGTCATTCTCGTGGCAGTAGCGGAGAGCTTCCAGTATTTGGCGCATATAGTGGCTGAAATGATGATTTGAGATTTTTAGCAATCAGGATAGACCTAATCGTTAAGGTGATAAACTGAATTACTCTGTACTTGAATTAACATTTAAACTTGACTCCTTTGTAGGTTATGTGAAACTAATGGGTTTTTCTTACAACCCCTAGATACCTGAATTATTAGTTATACTGACATCCATACCCCTATAGTAATTATGTCTTTTCAAACCTTTACTTGTTTGTGTAAAATTGGTTTAGCAGGAAAAATGGGTTTTTCATGCTTTGTTGAAAATTAGTCTTAATCTTCTCAGCAATCGAAAACAATCAACACACAGAATCATAAAATTATGCTTATGTTTATGCATGCTTACCAAGCCACTGCCTCGCTGTAGACAAATCCAGCGGTGGCTCTTCGGACCACTTCGAAGCATAGATCAGAGCCATCCATACTGTAATAACAAATGTACATAAATTATCAAAACTTTTATCCTGATTGATTTCAATGGCAAAATAGCTACACCCTTTTTTCTTTACCCGCGTAAATGTCGGGTCTCAAAAAACATCACTATGATTATTATAGCTTACGTGATATTCCGATTTATGAGAAATATTTTCGTAATATTTCATAAAAACCAATCTAGTAGGTTTTGTGAGAAGAAGTAACAAACATGTTCATTGGATACATCCATCCTTAAAAACTTTAAATAAAAATATTTTTACAATGCATTGTTGTGAGTAAGTGTTATTCATTGGATTCACATCATTCATTACAACAATGCTAAAATAATACAAATGAGGATGACATTACCTCCTGCCATGAATTTACAGCATAACCACTGTACTATAAAAGGTAATATAAATACATATAAGTCTATGGGTGGGTAATATACAACAACCTCTCATATAGGTATTTCTTTGGTAATATACATTTATCTAAATAGATAAGATTTTTCTTATTCTAGCTTTAATTAGCAGCATTAGGGCGAGGTTGCTCTTAAACATTACCTCTTCTTGTCCTTTTAATGGATTTTTTTAAGCAAATACTGTGATTTGAGTTTAATGGTAGCAATTTTAAGTTTTGCTCACAATGGTCTATCAGTCTGATACACACTAGCATTAGTATTTTAAGACAATTCCTCAACTCCAATCATACCTCACCTCAACCTTAACTCATCTAATCAGTATTCTTAAAAGGCAAAAATCTTCGACCCAAAGTTTTGCTCACTCAAGGTGAGGAAGGTTTGAGGGAAAGATTGTTAAACTCAACTTCAAGGTACCTCATGTGCTACCAATCAGAATACTTATCTGCTGTCAAGTGCTACAAACCAAATCAAAGTGAAGTCTCAAAATAGTGGTTGTTTTTTTACTAAGAGTACTAATTGAATTAATTAATTAATTATGTATGTATATGTTGACATTTTAATGCATTTTATAATTTATTTTATATTACCCACTCAAATATTGCAAATTTTCTGCCACTGATTCAACTTTCTGCATTCCCAAATGGATTACTGGTAGAGTATGCCCTAAGGCATTTAGTCCAACAATTGTACAACTAACAGTGCAATAAAGTATAAATAAAAAAAAATGAGGTATCCTATAAACTTTCCTTGAAGGTTTCACAGTCAAGTCTGAGTTGAAGGAATGTCTTAAATGTGGGTGTAAGAAGCAGAAAAACTCACTATTCAAAGACCATGTAGAGCATGCCTTCCGAGCTGTATGTTTCAAGCAGCTCCACAATGTGCGGGTGTTTCAGCATGTGGCATATTGTGGCCTCACGTTTCAGATCTGAAATTATTATTTATAAGCTAGTATCACACACTGTTGCTCAGCAATGCATGAATGTATTGGGAATAGTGTATTAAGGCTAAGATAAGAGCACTTTATGCAAACTAGAACCAACCCACATTTTTAGTGAAAAATAATTACATTTTGGGTTAAAAAAGTTGTAAGTGTATCAGTGTATGATTCTAATATCAGAAATCATTGTTATGTCAACCTATGAATTATTTGTTTTACTTTAAAAGGAATAAAGGATCACAAAATGAATTACACTATCCCAAGTGTTTCGACCCTAACTTTACAAAAATATTCCAGCAACATTACCACATTAATTTAATATAGGTGGTAGATCACTGTACATACTGTAGTTTTTTTAAGTAATCTGTAGGTCTACTACGAAAAGCGATATCCGTCAAAACGATAATCGTTTTTCGGATCCGAAAGATTTTTAGTTCAGGATCCTTACTACGAAATGCTTCGGATCGGCAAAACAATTATCGTATTGACAGATTTCGTTTTTCGTAGTTGGCCTTCTGTTCTTCTTATAGAAGGGTTGTTATTAAATGAATCATACCTGCAGTGCTCAATCCAGGACTGGCAGTAAAGCGGGCAACATCAACTATTTTGACAGCAAACTGTTGCCCAGTTTGACGGTGCACACATCTTCGCACCAAACTGAATGGTCCCCTATATTAATGAAATTATTTAGTATTTCACTCCGGCCATAACTAATGTAAATTGTATTTTTAAAAATAACTGTATGTGTGTTTAATATAATATAATAACATTATTAACAAAGTGAAGAAACCATGTCTGTCAACTATTTTAGATAGTGTGCGGTTATTGGCAAATCCCTATATATTTTTGCCAACAGTAAAGTTTAAAGGCAGACCATGCTTGTATTTGAGGGTAACATTAATTATTTACAATATAGTATTAAATGATACTAGGTAATTAAAGCACAAACTGTAAGGTAAGTTTCAGATAAAATTAATTTAAGTGGTTCTATCATAATAATAAGTAATTTCCGAAAAATGTGTGATTCAATATTTAATCAACACCCAGTACACAGTATACCAGTATGGAAATTACAGTATCAATCAAAGTTTCGAAATTAAATACGCGCGCTAAATTTTGGCATGGGTGGGAGTCACATGAGCTGATTTCCTTCTAGAGTTCTACTGGTACTTACTTGCCAATGATTTCGCACAGTTCATAAACGTCGTCAAAAAGCACTTCGTCTTCAGCCATGATGAACTAGCACAAGCACTATTCACCAGTTCTCAGAAAAAGGTAATAAACATTTTCGCACAGCCTTCACCCGAGGATAAAAAGGTTACGCCCAGGGAGTAAATTCTTAATTTTTACAGTCACTAACTATTAAATGAACACCACTTGATATTTGAACAGGAAGTCTTGAATTGTGATTGTAAATAAATCACTGAAAAACGTGCTAAATCCTAAATAGTGCATTTTAGATCATAAAATTGTGACTTTTATTTTCTAATACGATTTCAAAAGGAGCTCTCATAACATTAAAGATTCGGAAAGTAAAATACAATAATTATATTAAAATTACACTGTGCAGAACTTTGAATAATATCATAAAACTGTGTTAAAATTCGCAAAATTATTAATTTAATTATTTTTTAAAATCAGAAAATAGTTTTCTTTGCTTTTGACATTACGAGGGTTGCAAGTCTGTAGTGAAGTTAGGTGCAAGACAAAGTGAATGTTGCTATAGTGAAAAATAACAAATGGAATAGTAGTTTTTAGTCGACTTAAAAAAAAAGTATCAATTCGACATAATATGAAGTGATTTAGTTGGAATCGAATATCAATGGTTGCGTTTGCTAATATTTAAGGCATAAAAGCACGTCTTCTTTGTATATTTATGTGTGTTTGTATATTTTGTGTGTTAGACCCATAAAATAAATGTTCTAATAATTTTACGGTTACACCACGGATTTCTTGATAACGAGAAGTTAGATCGAGATAATTCTTTTTTAGTTCAATCAAGTATACTTGAACTTAGAGTCTTACAGTCTTACTACAAATCATCCGTTAAAACTGGTTTTAAGTCATGTTTAGTTAAAAACTGTTTTAAATTTAAAATGGGTTTAAAACAGTGTTTAACATTTTGTACCACAAATATATATTTGGGCAGTGTTTAGCTAAACACCAGTTTTAGGTACAAACATTCATTCATTCACTTAGTTCATTCATTACATTTCCTAGTACGCAGGTTGCATTCAACACACTTCAGGGTAAATGAACAAAAGCTTCTTGAAATGATGGCTGAATAAAAACAAAACCCAAATCTTTAAAAAAAAGTTGTAATGACAGAAGAATGAGAAGAATCTGAGGCCTTACTCTGGACACAAAACCCGATCCAATGGTTATGGCCATCCCTGTCACTCATTCCAGGCCGTGTATGCGTGAGACAGGGATGGCTATATTCATTGGATCGGGTTTTGTGTCCAGAGTTAGGGGGCTGATTTGTTTTGACTTTTTGACAGGAGTTTGTAAAGAAAGAGCGCGTTTTCAATTCATTTGTAAAAAGTCGTATTTTGTTGTGAAATCAATCATCCATAATATTTTCTATAGGAAAGCACGAATTTGATTTACCGCGAAACGAAAGTCAAGTTGTCAAATGTCAATCTGTCTATTTTTTTAGGTTAAACACAAGATAAAATAGGGGGGAGGGTGTTTAACTAAAACACTGTTTAAAAGAGTGTTTTAGCGCCAAAAACTGATTTGTGGTAAGGATTTTCTTAAAATCTTGTTATACATTGCCTAAAACTTTGTTTAAGTGATTTGTGGTAAGGCTGTTAGGGTATGGTGTAAATTCTATCAAAATCGTATTATTAGTTTTTGGAATTAAAAACCTTATTTTTTATGTTTTATGGAGTTGGTAAAAATTAAGAAAAAAACATATTTCAAAAACATCAGCTGCCTTCAAAACTCACTCATACTTACGTAATCAGTCAGGTATCAAATGAATGCCGAGAGTCGCATAACAATGGAATTTTTATTGTGTCTCGTGTACACATACTTGACGAGTTAAAAAAGCCTATTGCAATAATTGTCTTTTCTTTAAAAGTAACAAATTTGTTTGGACTCTGTGCATAATGTCAAGCTTAACGAACACCAATAGTTTGCAAACATCATGCACCGACTGCAACATAATTTTGTTTCTGCTTCATAATAGAACACGAAATGCTTGAAGCATTTAAATGATTTTTTTGAGGCAGTAAATGTTTTTTTCTTTAGGATTTTTAAAATATACCTTCTTGTATCTGTTAAGAGCTGCCATTTATATAAGACTTCCTTTTTACGTTGTTACGTTAGCTAGCTAGCTATCTTATTATATTTTACAGGCACACCATCTCACTGCTTAATCCAAAACTTAAATCATTAATTGGAGTTATATATACCAGTCGCTCTTTCTTCCTCCGCGCGGCTGTGATTGTAAAGTGAGAAGAAAGTAAAATAATCTACTCTAGTAGATAGTTATTGTTCTCGCGTTATTCTGGGTATGGTATAAGTTAGTTGCAGATTCAGTACTTCTCATAGAATAAATTAAAAAAAATATGGATATGAATAAAACAAAGTCACCGTTAAAATTTAATTTTATAATAAATTACTTCATCAGTCATCTCTCACCTGCATCGGAACAATATGGTAATATCTTTATTATTTCATTAAAGTTAATATCATTTATTTCCTGGCATATTAAGTAGAACAATGAAAACAGTTCCAATTGTAGGTTGGTAAGTACATTTTAATATTCTTAATGGTAATAATCTCAAAGTTACTAAAAAACGTGAAAACTATGAATTAATTACTAAAAAATTAGGTAGTTTAAAAAGTAACTTATATTTTATTTGTAAATTGTTAAACATAAACTACTTCTTAAATTGATCTAATATTACAAAAAAGATTTATCAAGTGTCACAATTTAAGCTGGTGGCATTAATTTTTTGCTTAAAATATTCACAACCAGGAACGTTTAAGATAAGCTCAGAATCAGCTTTTTTCGATTTTCGTGACCTGTTGACATTGATTTTGTAGCTGCAGCGATAGTTGAGTTCGTAAACCTCAAAGGAATTATTCTGTAAAAAAATCAAAATAAATGTTAGTATTAAAAAAGCTATCGTGTCATTTTATATAGATTGTATTTCATTTCATAGCAAAAATATATATAAATAGTAGATTTTTAAAATAACAGCTGGCTACACTTGGCTTCGCGGTTTTAAACCTGTGGCTAACTTCATGTTATGGGTCCTATTGTCATTATTCAAAAGTTCGCGCGGACTTGCGCGTTTCGTTTCATTCACATACACCGTACGCCTCCATGCCACATGCTCACTACTGCCGAGCTGGGCACCTTTGCGCAGATTCAGCCAACCACCTATTTTATTTTGACCTAGTTATTAATGAAGCTCATATTTTCAAGGTTTATTGATCTAGCTGGTCTTTCTAATTCATCGTGCCTAGGCTCAGCTCTGAATTAATAATTCGGATATACCTACACAAAACAATGTTGGTCTTACCTCGGTTACCGCCGTTAAGTCTTTTTTGGGTTGATTGCATTTTATAGTTTGCCAGCGAACGAAGTACCTAAAAAATGCACAAGTACTTATTTCAATTATGACTTATTATTTTTAATTCCTTATTTTTACCTTGAGAATATATTTCTAGGTGTATGTTATACAGGATATAAATAAAAGTACCTACGAGCCAAATTCAAGGGGGTGATTGTCAATCGAGAATAGAATACAGGAAAATTATTTAAAAAAAAAAGACAATTTTGTAAAAAGAAAAATCAAGTTTTTTTTATTTTCCTGTTTTCTAGACGCGACTCTAAACCACTCCCTTGAATTTGGCTCGTTCTTTTTTAGACCCTGTATAGAATTTTTGGGATCCGTGGACATTTTATCTTATAAATACTGTTATTATTTACAGGGTGTAAAAACAAAGTAGTAGCAAAGTTCAAGGGGGTGGTTAAGAGTCGTGTCTAGAAAACAGGAAAAAAAACTGTTTTTTTTAAATATATTTTTATATATTTTTCCTGTATTCCAAACTCGATTGTTAAAATACCACCCCGTTGAATGTGGCTCGTACTTTTTTTACGCCCTATACAAGAAAGTACTCTGTGTGTATATTACAGAAAGTGTAAGGCTCGGTTACTACACTACCATACTAAAAACAAACTACCTATCATAATAAACGGTCAACTAATAGGTGAACAATTTATATGTAGAGAGCTCATGCTGGTTACGGCTTATTAATGCAACGGTGTCTTAGGAATTATTTATTTTTACCTCCTAGGTTGTTCAGTATTTTTAGGCAGCGATTCCCACGAAATATTTGCCTTTAGCTTATGATTGTACCATACAATTTTGTGCAATTTTAGACCTTTGATTCGGCTTGTATCCTTTCTTTGGATTAGTTCCTGTGGGGCATCTGTAAAGTATAGTAACCTTGAGACAAATGGTCATATTCATATATCTCCAGGATCGCACTGGTAGACCACTTCAACGCTATGGAAATCCATGGAGGAGGCCTATGTTCACGAAAACGAACCCGATGATGATGCGTGAAAAAATTAAAATGCCCTCTAGCATGCTTTGTAAGAATCCGAAGGTTAAGGGATCAGAAGGCCACTACGACTATTGTATCCTGACATTTGCATGATAATTTATGTAGCCCAAAATGTGATTCTTTTATTTACCTACTGTAATTTGACAACTTGTATACCATATTTGACGTAAATAAATGATTGATTGATTGATTGATACGAAAAACGAAATCCGTCAATACAACTTTCGTTTTACTGATCCGAAGCAATTTTTAGTAAGTTCAATTTCATATGAACTGACAGATTTCGCAGTAGGCCTCCTGGCATATAGTTTTAGTTCAATTTATTTTTCATTTTCTGATACAAACCTATCCGTTGATTTTCATGAACATTGGTGGTATTGTAAAAGATGGATGCCTTATTGCTTCGTAGTTTTGTCTGTCCGTATTGGGTGACTGTTTGCACTTGAAGGAAGTACATTGAGTTCGGAAGCAGGTCAGTAATGTCGTAGTAGTTCTGGTCCTGTGAAGAAAAAAGTTTTAGGCATATTTTAAACCATTGTGAATACCAACAAAGCAACGTATTATACAGGGTGACTGCTTATAGAGGAGGTAATTTTTGGTAATATTTGAACGTAGAAAGTTAGGTTAAAAATCTCTATGAAAATAAAAATTGACATATCTCCCAAGCTATAAAACTTCAGTGAGAAAGTTAGGTTGAATTTACTAGCAAATGACTCTCTCGAAGATTTTAGCTATGGCGGGTTCGCTCAGTCTCACTTCGTATAATATACTACTCTGGGTGTTTCTGGACTAGGTATAGGATACGGGGGTGAGGTTCCGTTGCACAATTATTTTAGTTTACCTACCATAACGAAATTCAAATTGGTGTTAATGTTACAGTTCGGTTAGTTAGATAGCATAAGTAGTTTACTTTTAACAGAAGTCCTATAAGCCTGATACATGACCTAGTTTAGTACAAATTCAACCAACCTTAGGAACTATCTGATGCTTAACAAACACAGAATCCAGGGGTCCAGCCAAACCCTTTACTCGGCGGCTCCAGTAGACCTTGTACCGAATAACTGGCAAGTCGGAATTTGGCTCTTTCCACTCCAATCTGACGGTGACTGTACCTGATGATGTAGAGACGCTATTAGGTAGATTCTAGAGATGCGCCGAGTAGCACTTTTGCCGAGTACCGAGTACCGAGTATTACTCGTTTTTTTTTCCAACCGAGTACTCGGCCGAGTAACTCAGTTCAATCAAACTCCCGTTTCGGGTGTGTAAACAAGTACAAACCAGGTTCGCGCAGACTAAGCTTTCATCAAGCCACTACAGCGCATTGATCCTAAAAGCCCCATTACTTTTTTTTGTATTACAAAATCCACAGCATGATGATAATATAAAATATAGACATGTAAGACTTACAGCCAATGACGAATTTACATTTTATTTACTAAATTTAAATAAGGTCGCTCTTTCAAAGAGAATTTGCTAGCAAAAGACAAGTGTCGGTTCGAGTGGTGGGCAGGGCCCCTAACAAGGTATTTAGAACTAGCACGCTTAACAAGAGAGTACCTGCAAGCACCATTCACAGCTGATTATTTTCGGAGGCTGGTAAAGTCTACGAAGAAAAATGGAATTGTCTGTTACGAGAACGTGCAGAGAGCTTTGCATCGCCACAACACAATCTAACTTTATAAAATTTCACATATTATTATTTTTATTAACGTTTTCCTCATTTTGTCTCTACTTATTCATTATCATAATTGAGGTTGTGATAGATTTCCCCAGTCGTTTATAAAAATTCTACCTAAATATATTGCTTTATTTAAACCGAGTATGCTCGGCATTGAAACCGAGTTACTCGGCCGAGTACTAGTATCAAAAAACCTGCCGAGTACGCCGAGTACCGAGTATTAACCGAGTACTCGGCCCATCTCTAGTAGATTCCATAGAATGGTAACTAGTACTAAAGTACAGGGTGTAACGTTTTTTATTCGTCTCTGAATCGATTTCCGGTAGTGAGAAGGGGCTTGTACAAAACCGGCCAAGTGCGAGTCGAACTCGTGCACTGAGGATTATGTACCAACTTTATCTAAATTACTTCCACTAAGCCACAGTAGTTTTTGACAGCAAAATTATCTTGATTTTCATAGTATTTTCATAGACTTTTAAAAATAAGATTTTAAGATCCTCAATGTTATTTTTCATAAAGGTTTAAGTTTTTTTAATTAGTTCCATGTATGGGAGACCCTTAAACCAATATTGCCAGATGGCTCTCAACATCCGATAGATTATTTTACAAATATTAAACAATCGGTTGTCTTACCATTTTCCGCCTTCACAGGTCGTACTTTTAGCTTCTTAGGAGGGGGAGGGTTCCTAGGTCCTTTCCTAGGTGTGAACGGGGCGCTAGGGACGGAGAAACCCCTCGTCCCAGATGCACTGACAGCTGCGACCCTAAACCGGTACCAACGACCGGGTTTCAGGAGGCTCTTAAGAGAGGTTTTGGTTCTGAAAAGAATATTAAATTAAAGTCAGGGAAAAACATTTTCCACAGAAAACAGTTTTTTTGCTGTGTATGATTTTATTCTGAGAGCCATGAATGTAAACATTAAGATTTTGTATAATGTCACCCTGTATATGCTCCTTTGAGAAGAAGCGTTTGATGAGAAAGCTAATTGATTAAATAACGAAGTTTTTCACTGATTTAATTTAAATAAACTATTTCAGCATTCCGAATGCATGACTGCATGTGAACGTCAATACTGAACTGACTAATAAGCGATGTTTTCAGTAGGAAAAAGTCACCGATGTAATTATACATCGATACTTGACGAGGATTTAACAACGCGAGTTTTTTACGTCATACTTATGTTATACTAAGCTGGTCACGGTGCGATGAGCACCTAAGTACATCATAACACATTTGTACACGGAAGACACGTAATAGAAAGCGATGAATAAATGTGATACAAATTAGTCATATCATAGCAAGTCCCGGGATTATTGACCCAGACGAATACAGTCGTGTTTATCCTATTGCCTGCACGCCACAATACAAGCGCCAAATTCTGAACTTAAAGAAAAAGTTGCAGAGATTTTCATCAACCTTGGCACACCTATGGTAAGATAAAGGTGTAACTCATTAGTTATGAAGTGCAAAATGACGAGAGCGAGATAGGGTAGGTATTCAACACTATCAAAAACGACTTAAATGAAGTACCAGATCTGTGTCCCTTTATAAGGTAAGAGTGATCGTAAAAACTTCCCGTATAAACAGGCAAGCATTATTGTTATGACGCGATACTTTGAACAGAACACCAAACCACTGAAGGAAGGCTAGCAAAGCTAAGTCCCTAACAAAACAAATTTAAAAAAAAGTTCTTAAAAGATGAAATATGAAACCAAAAATTGCGCACGGGCGGGATTCGAACCAGCATCTTTCTGGCTATCCGGGCTAACTGCTCTTCCAATTGAGCTACCGTGCCGTCGGTCTGACCGCGCGAAATTCTTGGTCTCATTGATACGTCATTGCGCGACGTTAGCGCCATCTACCCGTCTGTTTATGCAACAGCGGGCCAAGTAGTTATTCTTTACAGAATAAATTCAACTTGGAAATGATAACGCTTCGCTACTCAATGGTTTTACATTATTTTTAACACTCACAGTGTCATATTTTATTCTTAAAAGATGAAATATGAAACCAAAAATTGCGCACGGGCGGGATTCGAACCAGCATCTTTCTGGCTATCCGGGCTAACTGCTCTTCCAATTGAGCTACCGTGCCGTCGGTCCGACCGCGCGAAATTCTTGGTCTCATTGATACGTCATTGCGCGACGTTGCGAATTTATTCTGTAAAGAATAACTACTTGGCCCGCTGTTGCATAAACAGACGGGTAGATGGCGCTAACGTCGCGCAATGACGTATCAATGAGACCAAGAATTTCGCGCGGTCGGACCGACGGCACGGTAGCTCAATTGGAAGAGCAGTTAGCCCAGATAGCCAGAAAGATGCTGGTTCGAATCCCGCCCGTGCGCAATTTTTGGTTTCATATTTCATCTTTTAAGAATAAAATATGACACTGTGAGTGTTAAAAATAATGTAAAACCATTAAAAAAAAGTTGTTCGAAAGTCAAAGACCAAGGGAATAAAAATTCCATATGCGACTCCCGAGAGTCGTTTGATTCCTGACTGATTACTGGACTGACAAACAAGATACAAATATACAAATGGACGATAAAACACTCACTTGTTAGTTCTCAGCAACATGTTCCAGTCACCGAGTCTTGCCTCCTCATACTTGGGACCAACGTGATGTTGCTCCTCCAAGATGTAAAGGATCCGACCAGGCACAGCCCTGGCTGCATCACCTACCCCATCAGACCACTGGACAAGGACAGCACGCTTCTTCTCTTTTACTTTGTCTACGGACGGTAGAGCAGGGAGTCCTGAAAAAAACATAGGTATAAGAGGCTCCAACCTCTCACGGATGTGTTTAAACAACATTAATCTTTTGTCATTATCTTGTTTACGCAGCAGCCGCCGGCAGCCTATGGACTGGACAGTGACAAAAATACATTGCATTGGGATTGGGACAAGACATGTTACAAGAGCGCTAACTATTAATTATGTTATGAGAGATTAGAAAGAGTGCATGTACATTTTTTTGACTCTCGGATGTTACAATTCAATGCACACTTGAATGACAGGTTTGATACCTGTTACTGTTGGTTTTTATCAGAACAAAAAGCCAGTTATGATATGCTTTGTTGACTAGGTAATACTTATGAATTCGATTACCTTACATAGATGCTCGCGTTATAATAGCGTGATTACATAAGCGAATTATGTGAGAAGCAATATGAATATGACCTAGGTGAGTAGCCTACTTTTTAAAGCAATGAAGAAACAACAACGGCACAATAGAACGTAGTTGGAAATACGAAAAGTTACTATGTTATTTTGCAGACCATAAAACAAAAACGAAAAAATCTTCAAAAATAAATCTGTGAAAAATTTAATGTGACTTCATTAAACCCTGGATTATTGAGTAACTAAACAACTGATAAAATATTTACTTGATACAAGAACGACAAATTAAAATATGAAGGTCCACTGCAGATAGACCCGTAGCCATGGGGAACTTATAGTGTTCTGGATTTAGTTATATCTAGTCTAGATAAAACTGATCTAAGGAGGAAAGAGGGTATTTACCTGGTAAGACCTGAAGATCTAGAGGTTCACTGCAAGTAGACCCACAGCCGTGATGGCAGCAACGCTGTGTACCATCGCACTGGAAGTCAGCGTTGCAGGCTTCCACACACGCTGCTGCCCATTTAGGTGTGTCCTGCATAGGGCAGGTTCCCGGCTTCTGCTCTTGAGAACGGCATTGAGATCGACACTGGGAATAAATGAAAAATTTGTTAAGCAAATACGAGTAACTCTTTAAAACATTGCAGGGTGCATGTTGCGATGCAACTTTGACAGTTAAGCTGCTTTACTGTCAAAGTAGCAATATTTGTATTGCAATTTCACAATTATATTGATAATATTATTATAATATAACATCATAAGATTAATACTCATTCCATTGTAGTAGTTTTATAATAATTTAATATAGATAATATTCGTTTACATTGAGTGGGAATTGAACTGCCTGGAAATTGAACGAATTACGTTGGATCTCAATACGCGCCATCCTATCCAGCAAATCCAGGGATTAAATTTTTTTTTTTGAAATGATAACATATATAGTAAAAGGTTAAATTTCGAGAAGTAGGTTCTTTTAAATTACATTTAAATTACATTCAAGTTTTTGGATCTAACAGCATGGTTTGATACTTAGATGGATACATGGCTGATAAATGGACTAGCTAGTGACACAATAAAAGCTCTAAGTTTTCTCAGAATTATTATTATTATTTTTTTCTTTATTTATGGACTTGTATACATAAGTACATGTCAGTCCTATATTAACATATTAAGATGATAAACTACATATCTAAATATTAACTATATAATTTAATCAGTGGATCTTAATCTAATACATTTAACAACAAAATTCAGTAGGACTACTGCAGCCTGAGATGTAGGTTCCGCTAAGATTTCCTGAAACATGCCGACATGAAATTGGCTTAACTTTAGGGTGGACACTAGATTTTGTCGGTCTTGTCGATATCGGGCGCATTCCGCTAATAGGTGTTGTACATCTTCAACAAGACCACATACTTCACAGTTAGGAGAGTCTACTTTTTTCATTAGGTACGCGAACTTATTTAACGGAATATGCCCAGATCTCAATCTTAGCACGGTAACAATAAGTGCACGATTCATATTTGTTTTAGCAAACCATAAGGTGCGAGGAGGCTGATTTTGTATTGTTTTGTACCATATGCCTTTTTCTTGGGACCGTTCGTCAAAATATTCTTTCCAAATATTATATGTTTTGCGTTTAAATTTTGGTAGGATTTCTATGTGATTTGGTATAACATGAACAATAGAGCCATCTTTAGCTGCTGCTCTTGCCAATCTATCAGCCTCCTCATTGCCAGACAGTCCAATATGCGAAGGTATCCATTGAATCTTTAAGGTAACGTTTTGTTGTTGACATTCATATATTTTCCTTAAAATGGAATATGCTAAAGATGTGCCTCTGCCGCTAGATGCACACATAGCAATATGATGAATGGCGCACTTACTATCACTAAATATAACTACATTAAGTTTTACAAAATTTTCAAGAATATATATTAATGCTTCTAAAATAGCTAGCAGTTCTACCGACATAATGCATATGGAACCCTCAATCCTATAGCAGTTATAGAAACTTCTTTTAGGGTCGTAGAACACGTATTTCAGGTTTATGTGTAGACATTGTAATAAAACCTGCTATTGTATTGTAATAAATGCGCATAATTATTCTAAACAATAGACTACTAATTCAACTCAAAAGCTCTCAATTAAAAGAGGCTGTTCATATTCTCTGGCCAATTAAGCAAATAATAAAATGTTATCTTCATTTTGGTCCAGTAAAAATTCCATTTTCATTTTTAGACAGTTCTTATATTGATTAAAAAACAGCGAACTTTGTTTAGAAAATTACGTCCATTGCGACGATTAGATACACAATGGACGTGAATTAAGACAAGTGTTTAGGTACCTGTTCTATTTTTCGCTTATTAAATATGACTTTGGCAAGGGCTTTGGAGCGTAGCGTTCTGGGGATAAAGAGAACGGATCGGATCCGGAACACCATAATCCGATCCAAAACTGGAATAGCTGATGTAGGTGTGAAGACTGTTAGGCTTAAATGGGACTGGGCGGGCCACGTGAACAGAATGTGCCCCAAAAAATAGACTAAGATCGTCACCCACTGGGTGCCTACTGATGGACGTCGTCGCCCGAAAGGCAGACCAAGAAAACGATGGCGAGATGATCTGGATCACTTCTGTGTAGACTGGCCAGCTCAGACCAGTAACCGTGACCACTGGAGAAGTTTGAGGGAGGCTTTTGCCCAGCAGTGGGACAGTAATAGCTAACTGAAAAAAAAAAACTGACTGATCCCACAAAAGTACAAAGCTTAGTATGGCATGCTCTACTATAGTAAAAGTTCCTTCAATTTTGTATGCGTAAAATTTGCCTCGTCGTTGTTTACTCTACAAACATTAATTACAGTCATTCGATATATGAAGCTTTAATAACGATTAGTTTTAACTTTGTTGATTCACGCATTTACGAGTAACATCCACTTTCTCAACATTTTTGTTAAAATAACTGCATTGACTCAAAAGGTGGGTCAAGAAAATATTCACACTAGTTCTAATTTTCACATTTTCAAACAATGCACACTTATTCACTATCACTTGAGTTTCACTCAATCAATACATTGTTCTACAAGATTATGAAGCAAGAACTAATAATTTATTAAGTTGCAGAATCGCGGCTTTGTCTCGAAAACGCGGGAAAAATATCAAGTTAATGTCTACTCGTATCTCATTGATAACATTCGTAGAAGTTCATTCACTCGCCATAATGCTACAAGAACTGGATTCAGAAGGCACTCTACAAATTAACAATCTATATCTATGTAGGTAGGTAGTTACATATATTTACGTCTAAGTTCCTCAATAACTCAATCATTGTTTTTTATAAGTAATAATAATAATAATAATAAATACGTTTATTTCAGGCATAACCCAGAGCAGTTAGTAACAATGATTCTTAAAAACTAGTGTTAGTGCTGATTACATTTACATTACAATACAATTACAATACAATTAATTGCAGTACAATACAATAATAAGTGCATCCCGTTGCTATGTTATTATCAAAATGTAAAAATTTATGTAGGTTTTTCAGTTTTTACCCTATTACGAGGATATTGTAAAAGGCATAGTTAATGTTTACTAATTAAATCTACTATATAAAAATAAGTCGTGTCGGTATATAAAATAACCTGACGCTGTAACTCCAGAACGCACGAACCGATTTCCACGGTTTAGCATTCGTTGGAAAGGTCTCGGGCTCCATGAGGTTTATTGAAAGAATTATCCATAAAACGGGGCCGGGGCGGGACGGGGCTGGGGGCGAAACGAAGTTCGCAGGGACCGCTAGTCATTTTATAATTGTTTAGTGTTTTTTTTTACTCCAAGCCCTAAGGTTAATAGGTTTTACTAGCCCATTCTTCGATGTATCATTTGCTTGTGTTGATTAATCAATGATAATATTGTATGACTCGACTGTTTGTATGTTACTCTATTATAAACATTAATATAAAAACCGCAAGGATTATTTATAATAATTGAAAGCATTTATCTACATCTTTATTTAATTATGTGGCAATAAAATTACATCGTGGGAAAATGTAGCTTGATATGCTATAAAAATATATTCATTGATGATACAATTGAAATGATAAATGGTTATGGCAAGCCGTTTATTATTCCGATATGAATGCTGACAATGAATTTGATTTAACATACAAGGGGTGCATTGCAGATGTGACATGTTTGTTTTAAATGAGTTACAGAGCACAAGTTATTAAGGTTGAGTAGATTTTGAACTGTGGTTTGACTCAGTGTTCACCACAGGATATCAGTCAGTTAGATTTAATATTCCTAAAACTTAAGCAGAATAACCTTATACAGGGTGTCCCAGAAATGGTGAATCAAACTGCTATGGGAGGCCGCTTGAATAATGGCCTATCCATAAAAAAAATAAAAAATAAAAAACGCACATGAATATAAAAAATATCCAAAAAAAACGGGAACATCATCAAATGGTTCTAAGTTTTAAGTTAGCTAGTTTTAAAGATATTTTAGTTTTTTTTTTTCTTTTTTGGGTTTTTTTTATGGATAGGACATTAGTCAAGCTGCCTCCCATAGCAGTTTGTTCACTTTTTCTGGGACACCCTGTATATAAGGAATTTGAATCTGTTGGAAATGGTATCGTCTCACCTGAGATCTGGTTTCCTTGCTGGCTTCAAAGCAGACCAGATCGCATCTAGCCTTTGACAGCTGATTGTTCTGGTGTTTCGAGAACCTTCTGACCCTGGACAACACCACTGGCACCAGGCTCACCACCATCAAAACTAGTAAGATCTTCGTATGCATCCTGAGCTTCATTTGTTTTTTAATGTTCGAGTCTTTATAACAATCACGATTAATCGATAACTTATGGATCGGTTGCTAACTGTCTTCAACGATTAAGGCATCTGAAAAGTATTTGGGTGGTTATAAAAAGATATCGATTTTGGAGGTTAGTGAAGTTAGAAGGTTCTAGAACCAAAATATTTTTTATGAGGAATTTAGGAAGAATTTAAAATAGTGAGAAACAACTTCTACTAAAACGTACAGGTATATCCCCTTGTAAGTAAAGCCATGTAATTTCTGAGCAATTAAAAGTTTCGTAGCCGTGTGATGCTTTTGATCACACATCGTAAAGTGACAAATCATATTTGTGTAACAAATTGTGATCATAGGGTAAAATGAAACAGCACAGTAATGGTGACTAAGGAGTTTCATAATATGGTCAATATTTGCTTCCAAATACCACCATGTTGTTCAAACATTGTGTCTTACCTACGAATATGATCCGTTTAGGATCGTCACTGTAAGAAGGAAGTCTAGACATGGTTTTTATTAAAGGGATTTTGTATAGGTACTTGAAACAGACTTTGGAGTAGTTGAAGAAGAGAGATCGAAAAGTTCAATGAAACAAAAAACCTTCCGTGAAAGATCTCTCGTCTCGTCTTCTTTTACAAACTAGCTCCGAGTTTATGAAGTTTTCAAAACTATCATTGACAGTTATTTTTAATTTGCATCAGAAAAAATTGAAAGAAAGAAAAATACAAAGAAATAGCGCAAGACCATTCACTCCACAATCCATGAATCACATCACAAGAAAAAAACAAAACAACATCGATCCACCTTAATCGAAACGTCATTTATCGATGTGTGCGTAAGTTTTCGAGTGTCATTGACCCTGTGCTACACGACCAGCAGGCTCGGGACGCGCGGCAAGACTGGCGCGTGCGCACCAACCAACGGACTTCGTGCACCAACTTCATTAATACACATCGGTGGTGCTTTCCTGTCTGCTAGGGTTGGTAACTAGCAGTTGTTGAAGACAGTACCAGTTACAAGGGCCTTTTCTGGTTTGTTTTTTGTTTGTTTGATCAGACTTGAAAAGTCCTCAGCAGGTTACCAATTGAATTGAATCTCTATAATAGTCTCTTTCTCCTTCTTCGTCACATGAACCTAGAGTCTGTTAACAGCCCCGTCGTATTTTAGGACTTTACGTCAAATATAATGTTTCGATTCAGACAAGTGAACCCTTTCCGGTGGACTACTTTGCTTCTTCTTCTATTCTGATCTACAGCAGCCTCTTCTACATTATTTGTTAGAGTAAGCTTCTTTAAATTTTATCTATTCAAATCTGTCTATAACAATCGACATAACATGTCTTGCGTCGCGAAAGATATCATTTGTCATCACATAGGTGCTTTCCATGTAGTCCCCTGTTCTGTGTCTCATATCTAATAGTTAGTGGTCTCTAGTCAAGCATCCATCTGTGGCTATCTAATCGACTAGTGTTGTTCCATCTTACTCAAACCCTCTGGAGCCAACCCTGCTGTCGATGCGCCCAATGACGGAAGGCCACTTTTACCAGCCGGTTTCCTAATTAAAAAATGTAATGGCGTCTTCCTGAGTCGCAAACATCGCAATGTATCGATTGTTTTGTCTTATGCCTTTTAAATGACCAAATTAATTACCCTGTAAACATTTAACGAGTACATTGAACTTGAGTTTTCTTGTGTTTTAGGGCATTGGCCCTTTATTGAGAACACAATTACTTGGACTGGGATAAGATGATGTACAATGCTGATGAGTTTGTGAACATAGATTGATTGTTTGTGAATTTGTGTACATATAAATATGGTTATAGGTAAGGTTAAATGCGATTACTTTCCCTATGAGATTATTTCGTTTAACGTTACCTACACTTCATATAAAAGTTTTATCACCCAAAGTTTATTTACACCCTACCCTACGCTTCATTCAACACTTGCATACCTTGTTAATAAACTTAGTCGAGTCTTCATTGAAGATACAGTTACGTAACTGTGTTTACAAGTCTATATGTGGGCTGTCGAGGTCTTCAATCGATGCATTAGCCCCAACTACGGTGTATGGCCTTAGTCCAGATACATTAGTGGCATTGATAAGGAAATGATGGATGGGTTGAAAACGATGCATTGTGCCTGTATACACACCTTCTTAATTATTACATCACATAGGTATTGAACCATTACGTAAAGTAGTACTATTATTGTGTATATCTTCTGTGCCATAACACCTATTTGCATGAAAGTAAATTTTCATTAGATTGATCAGACGAAGTATCAGCCTCAGGAAATATCTCATGGCCGATTTAAGCTCAAAATAACTTTTGGCTTGTCTTAAAGTGTAAGTGAACTAATCACAGCTATTTTAGCTGATGAAAGCGTTCATGTGACAATTAGTGTAACGACAGAACTGCAGTTAAGAGATCGTTTGGACGACAACGAGCTTAATCGAAGTGCATTATGTGATCGTCATTGAAGTATTTGTGGAAGTACCGAGAAGTGATCATTAATCAGGGTATAAGGCTCACGCCTTTTGTTTTATAACAGTGGTGGTTCCGATAACGAGTTATAATTAAGTGTAAATCATTACATAAGCATAAATGAATACTTTCAGGTTTATTGTCATTAATTTAATATTGAAAAATAATAGCGTTCTTATGATTACTAAAGATTAACTAAAATAAGGGATTGAAAACGCGGCAATTATAAAACGATATAAATTGCGTGTTTTTTAACATTCCTAGGTTCAGATTAACTTGCTAGCTTATCTTCTAAGCTATTTATATAACAAAAGATTTTTCCTCCCAATTCTAAGTACGCAAATCAAATCGATTCATCAGCTTTATCCTGATTACTCGGTAGCTGTAACTAAGTTAAGAAATTTCTTCGAAATGTTCTAATTAATTGGCGCACCAAAAACAAGGAACGCAAATATAAATCGCGCAGGATTCAACGACCGCGCATACGGTGCGCCCGCGCATTCAGTGCCCTTTGGTAGAGATGGGAAACATAGTAAAAATAAATGGTGGAGGTATCGACAAAGTGTGTAAAAAACATATTTTTAAGTTAGTGTTGCAAAGGTACAATATCAGTGGCTTAAAACGGTTTCCATCCATTCCATCTATACCTACAATAAACAAAATAACATTGTAAACTTAAAACTGCTATTACCATGCGAACCAAACACATTTAAGCTAATTCAAGTAGTCCTAAGTTATTAGTAGAATTACTCATATTTGATTTTGAATTCTAGGATCCTTGAATCTTATCTAGATTCTAGAAAAAACTTGCTCAGTCTTTTTTCATTTTGTGCAAGCATGACATTTCATATTAGCAACCAAAAAAGATTTAAACAAATAAAAGTTGTTGGTACCTTCTTTCTACATCTACAGTTCATCGATATCAAGATCCATTATTTCCATTGAATGGTCAATCTCTGGAGCGCTTTAATAGTTCACGACTACTTAAGTCGGGATTCGAACTAGTACATAAAAGAGATAATTCCCGGGTGAGATAATTTACGAACGTTGTTAAAATAGCCATAAAACCCGTTCAACGAATCGAATGTTTAAACTACGGCAGTTATTTTAGAGGGTGCTAAACCTTTAATAGATGGATGCAATGCAAAACATACAAATAAAGAAACAAAGTAAATTAGTTCTTCTTCGACAAACAAATGCAGTAGCAATTATATTCTGTTGTTTAGTCACAAAACAATGTTCGAAGGTTAAAATAATTGAGGTCGTTAATGTAGGGAAAATTGAAAGACAGCTGCAGACTCTTCAATATAACTTCGTATTCTTAAAGCTTACTCCAGCCAGGTCGCTCCATAGTACTCAATGAATCACACTCTCTGTCCTCACATGAGAGTCAAACATCAACTTCTGTATTCCTCATTCAAATTGAAATGGTCTTCTCCTTTCTCACTCTCTCTCGTCTTTCATCTCTTACTCCTTACGTTCCGTTACACGTCTATATCCTACATTAATAGTTTAACTTACCTTAAAATATTTTTTACATAAACCCATTTCCTGTACAATCTCTTGTGAACTATCTCGCTGAAAATATCCGTGTCGGATTCTCACGGGTATAAATTGAATGTTCAAACCAAGTTTAACGAATCAAGCGAATAATATCACAAGAGCTGTGATTTACCGGTATCGACAAAATTTCATGTCTTTTAGTTGCAGAATACATTGACTCTTTTGTAGGAGTCGATAAAGTCTTAAGTCTTATATACTACGAGGTGGGTGTTGAGACGAAGTGTATGGTAGTACAGTTAAAAGTAAATACAGTGATGTGGTATGGGGTAGCTATCAATTTGGTAGATAAAAAGCGGGTTTCTCCATCATGTTGATTCGTTTTTGTTTATTTTGTAAAGATGCATTAGGAGTTGATGCATGCATTGGGATTTGAACTTAGGTCGTGCACGGCTCTATTATGTGGTAGAGGGCAGTAAACTTGCGTGTTTTGTTACACTTTTTTTGCTCTAGCTAACGAACATCCTATGCTATTTGGAGATAATGACTTATCTACAACTTTACATAGTTATAAGTAAAAGACGTAGGTAGGAACTATGATTAGTATCTACACGGAGTCATTAACAAGATATACGTATAGGTATGCATCGGTAGTGTTTTCAAGAAAATTTCAATGTCGAAACTCGAAACTTAACACTTATTTACTCTCCCAACAAGACTTAAAGGACTCAGAAACTTAATCGTGTCGTGATGTGTCTAAATTTTATTTTCTATCTACTTCATGGCTAGTACGTCTTACCTATTAAGGTTGATCCTAGTTAGATGATCTAGCTTAACCACTGGTTACAACCTAAACAGAGTTGCATTACGCAGAACATTGTAACCTGAGCTTTGTCATGCACGGTGCAAGGCAAACGGGTTCGCACATAATACAAGGCGCTCAGGCATACTGAGAATTGATACAGCTAGTTTACACTAGGTAGGCAATACTAGCAGTACTGAAATTTATGAGGAACATGCCAATTTTTTCGGTCTCTGCCATCAGCAAAGAAACGGGCAGCAACATAATAAATAATGATTTATACCAGTGTTTGCGCAAGGGGCCTTAATTTCGGAAGTCATATTTTTTATATATATATATATGTATGATATGAGTTTGCTCTTGTCTCTAGACTAGACTATACCTTTATGCAGGGACGAAGATGAAGCGAGCTCACCCAGAAGAAGCCTGTTCACACTTTTTTTGAAAATTAACAGGGTTATAAACCGATGGAAACACAGATGCGGGTATAGAGCCTATTGTTTTATGGAAAGGATGGTTTTCAGGGCCGCACGAGTTTCGTTGTAATAAATGTTTCTATCGAGGACGAAGTTGCACACAATATACTTGTGTAACATTAAGCTTTGCTTGTATTCGTGAGAGGCCTTTCTCATAATATATATCCGTATAATTATTAAACATTCTGCGCTCTCAAATTCATCTTGCTCTCACAACAAATGATTGTGGCAGACGTATTTCTTTCTCATACTGAATCACTTATTATGAGAAAATAATTTCCAATCATCACGCTCACATGTGATGAGGAATTGAATTCTTTCATACAATTTCAGAATTTCAACAACAGATACACTCAACGTCCAAAGCAGATGTTCTAGAGTAGAATAGTGTAACTTCGTTAACTTCCTGCCTTTAGCCATCATTTTATTACAGAAAAGCCCAGCAATTGTCCGTAAATTCAAGAGGCAGTTTCTGAAAGAGTAAACCTTCTGCTTCTTTTATTAGGGTTCCGTAGCCGAATGGCAAAAAACGGAACCCTTATAGTTTCGTCAAGTCTGTCTGTCTGTCTGTCTGTCTGTCTGTCCGTCCGTATGTCACAGCCACTTTATTCTGAAACTATAAACATCACATAGCTGAAACTTGGTAGGTAGGTGTATTTTGTTCACCGCTTTCCGATTCAGATATAAAAAGTAAGAAAAATAAATATTTAAGGGGGGGCTCCCATACATGAAACTAAAACCTAAAAATTTTTTTTTACTCAACCCTATGCGTGTGGGGTGTCTATGGATAGGTCTTTTAAAATGATGTTGAGGTTTCTAAAACCATTTTTTCTAAAAGTGTAAGGTTTGAGATATAGACGCTTCCAAAGTGGTAAAATGGGCGTCCCCCCCCCTCTAACTTTTGAACTAAGAAAGTGAAAATTTTGAAAAAAATATATGATGTAGATGTCAACAAAAACTTGCAACGAAAATTGGTTTGAAGGAGATCGAACCAGTAATTTTTGAGATATTGCACATTTTTATCAACCGCAAATATAACTATGTCTTTCATACAAACACTATGAAAAACAAAGTCATTTTTGCTGTTGCAATATATTGTGATGTTTTCGTTAAGTGAAAGTAAGTGGACCCTGAATTCAGTTAAGGGTGGCACGGAACCCTCAGTGCGCGGGTCCGACACGCACTTAACCGGTTTTTTATTATGTCTCTACTTCTTATTTACACCAGTGGTGCAAGTCTTGACACTGTTTTAACTGCCGAACAACCAAGTACTTAGCACTCAAAAACATTACGACAAAGTTCGTGTTTTCGTGTATTCATTGATTGAGAAGAATAATTTTGAATTAAAATTAAAAAAACGATTTATTAAAAATATATGGCACATTTGTTAAAAAAAGGTTATTTGATGCAGCAGATATACAGATTTTTTTTTTCATTTCTTGTACTTCAGACTATGGCCGCAGCCCAATTACCGTGTTAACCAGTATCAATGGTTACGGTGCTGATTCACGTTGTAACGTGTAGTTCTAATGTAAGATGACCAATTATGGAGGTAATAGACATTATCAAAAAAGTAAAGGAAATCCAGATTTGCAGTTTAGGTTTTTTTTCGGCATTGTTACAGCAGTAGATATCGGTAACATCATTACCAACGGAAGTTAGATCATCTAGTATACATCATAAAAAGTGCAAAAATGATAAAAACAGTGGAAGCGCGTCATAAGCAGTGCCAGTGCGTGGTATTATAAAAGAAAAAAAAACATTTTTTTGTGTAAACTAAACAGTCAAGTCCAATTTCATTACACTACTACATTAAAATTTAATTCAAATTAGTATGTGAGTGCAAAGACTCTTCTCGGGAAAATAAACCAGTTTTTTTTGTTATCTCTCAAGCTCATTAGCTAGTTTATACGGATTTTGTGATAATTAAGAAACCCATTTACGTTTAATAAAGGGGCTTCTTAGAATCAAAGAGAAAACTAAAAGCCTAGGTATTGTTAGAATTCTTAAAAACCATCTGCTTCTTGAGAACTTGCGCTGGTCGAGAGTATTTGTAATTAAATTCATTGATTACACGTTTTCACTATCAGAGTCATTGAATAAAGTTATCTAACAATTACGAGTAATATTCTTCTTTGTGCAGTTAATTTCCTTTGTTTTCCAATTGAAGTTAACGGAAAATTAAGTATAGCGATTTCATTTAGAATCATTGAAATATAGCAAATTGTTTCTTCTTCTTCTTTTATTTAATGGCGACGAATCAGATAATAGCTTGCGCCGTACTGAATTCCGCCAATGACATAAACCTGCCTTGAAGTATTTTATAATGAATTGAACGTACCTATCAAATGGTATTGACAGGGTATTATTAATATTTCCGGGGTAAAAAGAACATAAAAATACTTACCATCTTTAGTTTTTGAAAATAAAGCGGAGATAGAAAGAAAGAAACTAAGTAGGTTTTGATGTTCGCTGAATAGGTACACTGATTGTAACAATTGGCTAGCTGTTGAGAAAGGTTAGAAACACACACAACCTCTGGAATGAAGCCAAATCTTGAATTAAATTTAAACTTTTTCCCGAAACGCTCCAGAAAACTTAACCAAAACAAGCATTTCTCCGGAGAAATGTCACAGACTATTACACATGTGCCAACTGAGTGCCTTTCTCAAATGGTGGGTAGTTTCGTTTTTGTTTATAGTAACTGGTTGTGGCATATTCGAATAACCTACCTTCATAAATTACAAAAAAAAAGCTTTATGAGTTTTTTCAATTTCTTGTTTTGAAAATATACGATTTAAAATGGTGTAACATTTATTTATTAAAAACATGTCTTCTATGTGTTTGCTTATGACTAGGTTTTACTTTACTTTACTTATCTATATTGTACTATACAAGAATCCCTATTTTTTTTTGTACTTTTGACCATTCACAGATGACTATAAAGTAAATAGGTTAAAAGGCCTTGTTACAATCTTTTAATCTAATTAAGCCGTAAATCATGTTTTTGTATGGAGTTTGATATTAATTTTGAGAATTTAGATGCTGAAACTTAAAGCTGAAGTTAGACAGAACTATAAGAACACAGGGCACAGGAACAGGTAAGGTGAACCTTACAACTAAATTTATAATAAGGCCCGGTTGCGTGATCGATAGTCACCTTAACTTACGGTTTCAAGAAAAAATACCTTATCCAAATGTCAGAAGGGCAATTTAAATGACCATTGGTTAAGGCATTTTCTTCAAAATATGCACAATCGTAAATGTTCAACCGCTGCTAACGACACAACCATTAGTTGAGTTAACTATCAATCACGCAATCGCATACATATGTTAGTAACGACTATTTCGGTTTAGCAGTGGTGGCTTCAGATTTATTCCCAGCGGCGGTAGTGGCAGCGGCTGCAGGCGTTGTTGCTGAAGGTGCGGGGGTGCCAGCCGGCGCTAACCAAGGCACCAGGTCCATGAGTATACCATTGCCGAGGTTGCTGAATATCGTGAGGTTCATACCACTGGATGGCGCTGGAAGATGAATCTAAGTTAGATTACGCTTGCAATTATTTATCCTTAAAGAAAAACAGTCTAAACGTGTTTTTCTTTAAAAGTCCAATATTGTAAACAATCTTTCTATTACTTTTAAAATTATAGTAATTAATAAAATTAATTAACTATTTGTTCTAAAAAGATCTCAGTGTTCAACGCATTACCTATGTAGGTTGTGAATTTTGTGTTTATTTTATTTTAAAATGAATTATTTCGATCAAATTAATTTTAAAATGTCAACATTGTTTACAATATTCGATAAGAAAAGAAAAACGTGCTTTATTTAGCATAGCATAATAGTTCTTCAGTCTTCAGTCTAAGTTTTTAAATTAGTCATCCCTTTGACGTGTAATACCTATATCTTTTTTTGTATATGAATGCTTTTTTAACCGTCACTTCATAAGGTTGTGAAATTGCATTTTATGTGCGAATATCATAAGAAAAACACACGGTGGAAGTTGGAATGTCCATATTCGTTATAAATGTAGATAGAATTTTAGATGCCGGCACCAGATTCGTTTCCCAGTTCTATTTCCGGTTGGGAAATGCAGGTAAATCAAGTGATTTTAAATATTTATGGGTATTCAAGATATAAAATAGAAAATGTAGATTTAGATTTGTTTGTAACAGGGATCGTATTATTACAAAACCTACTAAAATCACGTATTTCGTCCAAATGCCATGGTAGCGTCTTGTATTAAATATACGCTCACAGAACAAGTTACAGTCCTAACAATTCATATAAATAAAGTAACTTTTAAACATTAAGCTAGACCCTAACTCTAAATATTGGGCACATTTAGCTGCCATCATTGATTTATTATAGCCAAGCACATTATTTTAGTTTTAATTTCTAAATGTCCTTGTTGACATTACATCAAGACAAATTTCAAACCATGAAGATAGTGAGTACCCCTTAAAGCCCTTAGAAAAAACATTTCATACCTACCTAGGCATTACAACTAAAAAAAAAACTTACGTATCATAATCTTCACAGGCTGCGAGTTTGGTTTCTCTGTGGTTGTGGTTCCATCTGCATCACTCTCACTATCCTTGGAGCTGCATGAGGAACAGAAACCGAAGATATCGTAGTCGTAGTCATCGTCATCGCCCGACTCATCGGAATCGTCACAGAACAGGCTGCAAAATATCGATGATCCAAACGTTGGCTGGAAGAAAAATGTTGAGGAGTGATAAAAAAAGTTGAATAGATACTTTACTGCACAGTTGAAAGTAAATAAATATAAATAATTTGCTCCAGACAACAAGGAATACACTAGGAATAAGGAATTTTCTTCCTTGAGTTACGAAGTACCAGGCAAAGATAAAGGACGAAGCCGTCTACATTAACATCCATGAGTAAGAAGGCAATACGATAATCGTTTTGCGGATCCATACTATGAAATGCATCGGATCCGCAAAACGATTATCGTATTGACGGATTTCGTGTTTCGTAGTAGACCTCAAGGTTCAAATGTCCTTGTCACACAAACATTCGCGACCGCTGAAATACTCGTAGTTGTCAGGAGCGCTAACCACTGCACCAAACGCGTCGTCAAAATGGATATGCTATTACACTTTCAATAAAAACATCAATATGGCAATAAAACTTTCTTACTAAGTTTTCGCTTATAGGGTGTAATCTTGCAAATATTATAAAATTGACAGATGTGTTACTAGGATGGATGTATTCACTACTCCTTCATCCTCAAACTACTCAATGAATTTTTATGAAAATTTACAATAATATAGCTTAAGCATTCTGATTTTCGCTTATCTGCCTTCAAAACATATTTTCATCTGATTTTCGCGTATCTGAGCTCAGCCTTCAAAACATATTTTCATGTTTTCAATTGTGCACCTCATAAGTAGAAAATTACAAACGACTTAATTAGTTCTATTTCATGGACATTACAAATAGCTATTGAGTCTCAATATGGACATAATTAGTTCCGTATAAATGACTTTGTTTGCATGTCAACACCTATTTCAATAATGAACGACATAAGTACATATCTAAGTATTCATTGGAAAACTCGTGTTCATTTTTACTTTCCTACTTTTTTTTATACGTACGATAAGCTTCACTGCACAGCCAGCATAAGTTAAATTATTATTAAAAATAAACTAATTTAACATTTTTAGCTTCCTGGCTTTACCCCGGTATGCCCTAGAAAACGGCAAACTAAAGTTTGCTCTGCAAAGTAGGTTAATAAGGCTCCCGGTGACCTGGACAAGATGTGGATGTTTCTGTTTTAGTTTATGCTGAACTAATAAGGGCACGGGAAATGACGTACGAGTATACCGTCGTTTGCCATTTCACATTTTCAGAAAGCCTTTAAAATTTATAAAAATATTTGAACAGAAGCTGATTTTTCACTCGTTTGATGAGTATAACCCTGTGTTTTACATCAAAATGTATCTTGAGGATACGTGAAATAGTAATGGCACCTACAAAAATAAAAAGCTATGATGCGCGCCTCTTTATTGTTTATCGCGGCAATCGATAAATTTCAAAAGTAATTTTTATCATATTATATAAAGTTTTTACTAAATTTAATGTACTCATTTGCTTTAGAAAGCAGTAAGAAATGCCATACCAGTTCAAAAAATGTGGTAAAGCACGTCGCTTGATACAATTATTTTATCGACGCGATAAACGGTATCGAGGCGGGCATGATAGACTTATGAGCAATAATGAATATTTATACCTGGCAGAATTTAAACAGTTACTTAGCTCCCGAAAATAACCTGCTATTAGTGTTGATATTGACGTAACCTGTTGGAAGTTTCTGGACGCTTCCTTAATCCAATCACTGGTAGAGGCTTTTTATATAAGCAACTAACTTAATTACTGTTTTTCATTCTTACCTGACTTAAAATCAATCGGGAGTTAACTAAAAGCACAAACAAGAGAACACAGGTCCGCGCGTTCGCCATTGTCGTATGTGTGTCGTGAAAAACGACGGATCACTACATTTCACACTTATAACATGGAGTCTTGCGACAACACCTGAATTGCTAGGCCTCGTCAAAGATTAAATAGGTGGCCGAATGCTGACATCACGAGGAAAAATGTATGAATTCCAATGAACGGTACATCGTGGAATGTTTGAAATAACTTTACTGAATCGCGATGTCAGATATTTTAAAACACATTACTAAAGTATTTTAGTTATAAAAATAATATATTGCTGGTGTTCATAAAAATACTACAAAACAACAAAGACCAAGTAGACAATTTTATCAAAGAAAAATTAAACACAACAAAGAAAGCAAAATACCACTCTTGATTAATTCATGTTATTACCTAAGTTACATTTCCTTTCAAAGGTTAAACTTGATCAATCCTTCTCTTAATTGGAGTATGAATAGATGAACTTGAATGGATTTTTTAATATACTCGTGCACTACTTTTGAACCGACTTAATTTTATCGTAATGTGCATTCAAAATGTTGGTCAGCCGGTTCTTATTTACTGCCAATAGTAAGTATTCATAATCCCAATGGATGCCGAATTTCTCTCAAAACTTTCCTGCCTATACACCAATGTCTATTCTGTGCTCATTATCTCAACTCTGAAAATTTTCGCCTTCAACTAAATAATTGTGGAAATTTTAATGTTTTTACATGAACGTTTATGTCATTGTTGGCCGTTTTAGACACGGTCAAGTCTGAATGTCAACCTGGTGTGTCGTACACCGACGGAACCATTACCGCATACTAATGACGAAGAATAACAATGTCCGTGCTCTATCGTCGTATGTGATCATACGCCGTTTTGGGGACCTATTCTGTAAGTTAGTAGACCGTATTATCGGACTTGGACCACCAGACTTCATGTTGTCGTATATAGTTATAAAAAAAATATATATATTGTAACTTATATTAAAATCTATATTATATGTACTTCAATAGGAATATCACTTACGCATCGGGGAATGCAGTATTTTTTTTGGAGTTGCATATCGCATTGGTGATATCAGTATTTTGTACCGTAACTACCAATTACTGCAGTCGGTGAGTTTTCAACTGAGTCCTGTCAGCGGCATCTTTCTCGCTTGCACTTATCTATAAAGAGGCGTCCTGCATATTCCTATCTCTATTGACTTTGTGGCTTTACAACTCATTTTTTAAAACGCCGACTTTAAATGATAATATTATTTTTTTAATTTTCATGCCCACCAACGTTATTTTAAGATAACGCATTGCTAAATAAATGAATAAAATAATATTTGTTTCTTTAAAGTCTTATTAGTACTTCCATAGATAGAAGCCCACAAGCACATTGCATAAGCACTGCGCAGCTTTGAATAAGGCAGTACATTTAATTGATTGACTCACACTTACCACCAATTAGTATAGACAAAAAAATACTGACCTTAATCAGGGGGTAGGAACCTAGGCGTCTACTATCTAAGATGTTTTCTTTGGCTACTCTTTGCTAGATGAAATTTTGGTCTATTGACAAAAATTACCAAACCCCTTGAACCCTAAATCGAATTATTAGTTTAAGATTATTACAATTACTAATTGCTAATTACTAATTGCTTACAATGAAAAGGATGATAGCCAAAGAAAACACTTTCGCCAGTAAATATGGCCGAAACTACGGACCTAGGGAGTAGACGCCCTGTTTCCAATAGTTAACGAAGCATTTACACGTTAAATCGCAAGTACTTTGACCAACTCGTTAAGTCATAATACTCAATGAAACTTCCTTGCACTTTTAGTCGGCTGATTAATTTTAATGAACGTTTTAGTCACTAATTGATATTATTGATAGAAAATATAAAACAAGTCTGGAAATAGATTCAAAATGAAATCACGCGAAATGAGCAGGAAGAGGGGCAAGTTTATAGATATAAATAATAAATAAACGAATGAATTGATTTATTGCTCTCTTATTTATAAGGCACAACGACACATTCAACCAAGCTCACTGTAAAAAAAATTACGTGCGTATCCATTGAGTGAGCGGCTCTAGATTCAGTTTAAAGTATATTTATCATTTAGCTACAAGTTTAAAACAATTGTAGAAACAAGATTCTCTTTTTGTAATACGATTGAATGAAAGATATTTTGTTAAATGTGTGCTCACTCAGTCCTCACACACGGTCAGCCATATCTTCATAATAAAATAAGTTTGCCAATTCATTCAGTGTTCTCTATTTTGTTCAAACTCTCTTTAATTAGAGCCTGTAATTTTAGATCGCCAAGTATCGTATTCAAAATTTTACTATTAATTCCTTGTGCTCACTCCATCCACACGCTATTGTATTTCTATAAACCAACTATGGATTTGCATTCCATCTTATACATTGTTTGAATTGGCAAGTACCAGGATTGTTCAGCATAAAAACAAACCACTTTTATTGTGTATTGTTGAGTAAAATGGATCCATAGTGCTCACTCAGTCCGCCAACGCTAAATTCTTGAATTTCTTTTGCTAAGTTGACTTAAAGGAAATAGTGAACATACAATTTTTTTGTATAAAAATACCACAAAATATTCGGAAGTACTCAGTTTGATATTTCTTTTTACTTTAAGAGATTAACAAGGTTTCATATTTTGTATGAAGGACACGGAATAGGGTGTCTACACGTAAGTAAATAGTAGGACGTATCTGACTTAACTTCACGCGGTCACGCACAGCTATCTTCCTCGCTTACTTGCCTGAAGGAAACTGTTGTTTTAATAGGTCTATTTTTGGTTTTGATTTTTGGGTTCTGTAGCCCAATGGTAAAAAACAGAACCTTTATAGACTCAACAAGTTTATCCGTCTGTCTGTCCGTATATCAAAGCTACTTTATTTTGAAACTATGAGGATTACATGGTTGAAACTTGGTAATAAGTAATTCTCTATGGATTGATAAAAATTTCCTATTGACACCTATTCACGCTAGTCTCAGCGTCGCCGACACCATGCGTCACCCACAGGTGCAAATCCGCAGATCAGATCCGCAAAAATGATCATAAGTGCCAGTAACGCGTAACACGTTATATGTATAACACCATTGTTTGACGACACGTTTGGTGAAGTGATTAGCGCTCTTGACTACTATGCTAGTTGTCGCGAGTTCGAATCCTGCAAGGGGCAAATGCATTTATATATACGGCAAATGTTTACATGATGAGAACGAACATTTATACAGGGTGTCCCATAAGTAGTGGTTCAACCGAAAACCGTAGATGGATGAGGTCATGATCTATCAGAATAGGCCAACATTGGTTAAGAAAAGTCTTATGGTTTCAGAGTTATTCAATTTTTTTTTTAAATCACTTTTTAAACACAGTCACTTTCATTGTCACCATTATTATAACATAGCGATAATTAATGTTTTTTTCTGAATTATTATATTTTTTGCATAATAATTGAACTACCTATGTAATGTAGCCAAAATATTTTTTCATCAACAACTTCATTGATCATTCATCAGACCGAAAAAATTCAAAATATTATAACTTTCTGAGTTTAGTCACATTAAACTTTACCCAAATGTTTAAAGACCTGTGTTGAAAAAAAAATATACTGGATAGTTTGTGCCCAACAGTTTAAACACATTTAAATTTAATGCTTATTACATAATTCTATAATAGTGCTGCGTTCCGGGTGGAAAAAAAAGTATTCTGAATTTCTGATACATCCATCTACGGTTTTCAGTTGAACCACTACGTACGAGACACCCTGTATATGTATATAGTATTTAAGACGCCTCTGTCATAATCGTTGTCTGATATTTGCAACACAAGGAAGAAAAATCCTTAGTACGAATCCAAGACAATTGGTATGTTGTCTGTCGTATTTTTATATTAAATCAGAAAAATAAACTTGCTCAATTTATCCTGTCTTAGTGAAAATACTCTTATTATTGTCACGTGGAGACACCCTATTATACGTTATTTTAACAGAAAGTTAAGTTTTAAATATCTCTAAAAGTTAATAGAAATATCAAACTGTGAACTGCCGAATATTTTGTGGTATCTTTATACAAAAAACTCGTATGTTCACTATTTCTTTTTAGTAAACTTAGGAAAAGAAATTCAAGAATTTAGCGTTGGCGGACTGAGTGAGCACTATGGATCCATTTTACTCAACAATACACAATAAAAGTGGTTTGTTTTTATGCTGAACAATCCTGGTACTTGCCAATTCAAACAATGTATAAGATGGAATGCAAATCCATAGTTGGTTTATAGAAATACAATAGCGTGTGGATGGAGTGAGCACAAGGAATTAATAGTAAAATTTTGAATAAGATACTTGGCGATCTGAAATTACAGGCTCTAATTAAAGAGAGTTTGTACAAAATAAAGAACACTGAATTAATTGGCAAACTTATTTTATTATGAAGATATGGTTGACCGTGTGTGAGGACTGAGTGAGCACACATTTAACGAAATATCTTTCATTCAATCGTATTACAAAAAGAGAATCTTGTTTCTACAATTGTTTTAAACTTGTAACTAAATGATAAATATGCTTTTAACTGAATCTAGAGCCGCTCACTCAATGGATACGCACGTAAAAAAATTACACATTGCGTATATTCTTCGGTGTACAAAATATCCGAGCATACATCAAACACACACTGCATGGACTGCATTTAATCTGACTAAAGTCTGTTAACTTTGCTAGTCGAATATTGTAAACAATCGTTTTATAACGTTTAAAATTATATCAGTAAATAAAATTCATTGACTATTTGATTTAAAAAGATCTCAGTGTTTAACGACGAATTACGTAGATTTTGTGTTTATCTTGTTTTAAAATGAACCGTTTCGTTAAAAAGGAATGTCAAGATTGCTTAAAATTTTTGTCAAGCTAAGAAAAATGGACTTTACATTGCAGAACACAAACTGTTCCACTTTACTGTTCAGAAGTGACGTTGTAGGTGACGCCGGGCTTCCTCGGGATCTTACTGCCGACCTCCACCAAGATAGGAGTGTAGTCTGCGCGAGCTGGTGTCGATGTGCAGTTCTCATGAGGTATCGGAAACACGTACTTTACGTCTACGTCGTATCTGAAAATAGATGAAAACTTTCAGTTTCAATAGCTTAATAGAGATACGTTTCTCTTGACATCTTGTCTTATGCAGCTGCGATAAGTGTTACTCATCGCAGTATTTAACTCCGTTAATTTTTTTTCTGCTTTAATAGCTAGGAAATAACAAGTAGATTAGGTGGGTCTCCCTAACTATACGTTCACCTACATTTTAATACTTTTGAAACAATCAAACTTTTTTGACTTATCTTATTGTACAGGCCTTACCTCATAATTGAGGTTTGTCCAGCTGTGGGTCGTTACAAGCTTAACTTTTTTATTAAAACAGACTAAAAGCACGAAATTTTGCAAATTTTGCAGTGTTACTACTAAACCTCTCTGAAAATAGCCTCATAAACAATCGCCTTTCTTTTTCTACCTCTTTTTCCGCCTTTTTATTTTCATATTAGCTTTGAATTACCTTGGCAGCTTGTCCCTAAGGTAGGCCATGACATTCTTTGGCAAGGTTGTCTTTCTAGACAAGACGAAGGCACTCAGGTATCTGGCCCCCTCTCTCTGAACAGCGCAGTGCAGCAGCAACGCCCAGGTCTTGTACTCTGTGTCCAGGACATATGTGTTATAGACACCGTCATCTGTGGATATTTAAAGATACGTTTCGTCAATGTAATCCATACTAGATCAGAAATGAGAAGATACGCAGAAGAACTAAGGTGACGGACTTAGCCCTGCAAATTAGTAAGCTCAAGTGGCAATGGCCAGGGCACATGGCGCGAAGAACTGATGACCGTTGGGGCAGAAAAGTTCTAGATTGAAAACTCTTCGACCAAAGGTACTGCGTAGGACGTCCACCGACTAGATGGACCGACCACCTTGTGAAGATCGCATTATCACCCTGGATGCAGATCGTTTCCAACCTGTGGAAAACCGTGGGGAGGCCTATGTTCCGGTGTAGATGGCCTTTGGCTGACAATGATGTTGATGATGAATCCAGAGTAGATTCGTCATCCAATTTTTGGCATTATCCAGAACTATGATTGATCGATCGAAAACTTGATGATCAATATCAATACTTTCAAAACTGAACTAGAACTCTAGGTCCTTCGGATAGAACTCAGCTAGTCGTAGCAAAGCCAGCTTTGCAAGCCCTAGTTATTTTTCAGTGGTCAGGGGAACACCGAAGATTTGTTCTTAATCAGCGTTATTCTTTTAATGCTATAAAAAGCTCTTCTGCGCTTGTAAAATTAACTGTTAGATATAGGAAATAGACTCTTAATGCCCTTTAAAACTAGTGGAATAACTATCTGGTTACCCAGAGACAATAGTAAAAAACGACGACGTTGTAAACAATGTGTTATCTCAACGCCGTAAGTGGGTCTCGCGACACTATTCAACTTTTTTTTTATTTGGTAACAAGAAAGTATTTTGCTCACAAGTGGACTCAGCATGTGTCCAGTGCGCAGGCTCGTTGAGGTCGACCTTCCAAGTGATGTTGCCCAGCAGATTCTCGCCCGTGGGGTCGTCGGCGAAGCGGTACGTGAAGTTCATTGTCACTCCCGGCGTCCATTCCACTGTGCCATCTGGATGAAACAATAATAAGTAGGTAGTATCTTTGATTAAAGTAAAAAAGCGGAAGATACGGCATGTCATACTAATTGTCAAAAAAATGGCACTACACATTCCTTACGTGACACGTCTTTTAAATGTCACCCGCGCACGCAATCCCGATTGCAACTGAAGGCAATTAGGCGACGGGGGCCTGATTTTAGCGGTCCACTTTCGAGTGGCGCGTCACCTATCTTCCGCTATTTTACTTTAATCAAAGGGTAGTATCGATTATATGGATTGATTATGAAGAGGACGAGTAGTGGTAGGATGGGCCTGAAGCATTCAAAACCGAAATCATATAATAAGCATTTTTAAACTGACGAGTACGTAAGAACAATAATAACCATTTCATGTTTTTTTATGTAATTTTTATCAAGCCCAACTAATATCAACTGATATTAGCCGGGACCAACGGCATAACGTGCCTTCCGAAGCACGGAGATGCTCGTGATATACGTCACTTATAAGGTCGGATAGGTCACCCATTTCAATCAGCTAAAATAAAAATAAAAACTGCGTTATTTACGTCTGAAACGTTATTTTTATGTGAGTTACTTATTAGCTCCCTGAATTATTCATAGCGTAATATTCACGCATCAAAAGTATTTGTAAGCAGTTTGTCTATCCGTGTGCGATTCTGTATCACTATTTATTCATGAGGTTGTTCCCGAGCTTTCGATATAGTCAAGATGTTGGAACGTATCTTACGACTCAGAAGTCAATGATGGTAGTAAACTTGGCTGGTAAATGTGGCAATGCTTTTTCAGGGTAGTAAATACTCGTACATAGTGAATGCTCTTTTAGGTAAAACATTAGCGTAGCTCTTTTAAGTTACTTTACAAAATTGCCAACATTACAATGTTAGTAAGTGACGAACGAAGAAGTTGACGTAATTAAAATGTGCTTACAGTTACTGGACACACAACTAATACCCCTACGATTAATGCGCTACGAACCAAGGGCGAATGAATCCTTCTCCCTACTACTACCTACTACATCTTTGATGTCAAGTTTAACTAAAGTATAGATAAGGCTTTGATTTGAGAGTTAGTGTTTATTTAAGTTATTATTGTTGTATAAAATCTAAGGTACTTACTAGAATCTATAGCTTGATTATGTAAGAAATGTAACATTTTAAATAATTTATTTAATTTCTTGGTCGCACCGCCTACATTCATTTCTGCTTAGACTAAAGGTATGGCTGGTACAAATTGCCTTAGGGTGTTAAGTCCACCTTTTGTACAATTTTAGGTAGCGCAATAAAGTAGGTATAAATAAATAAATAAAGTTTCCTACTTTAATCAGTCAGGTATCAAACGACTGCCGGGAGTCGCATTATAATGGAATTTCTATTGTGTCTCGTTCACACATACTTGACGAGTTAACAAAAGTACCTGTCATTATAATCTACTCGTTAGTAAAGTTTGATAAAAAGTTTATGATCTAACTAACTCTATATGAAAAACTTACCAGCAGCAGGAACATGGTCCTCTTGAGTAAATACTGATCTCATACAACTGTAAGAGAGTGCTTCCTCAGCACTTGCATAGTATTCCACCACATACCAGTCACCCAGCATCTAAAAAAGGAACAGAATCATCATTATATTAGGTGTGGTAACGCCTAAAGAAAATGTCCTAGCAATGTCACGTTTGTTTGTATTGTTCCTGATTCATAAATGCAAACTCCTCGTACACACAAGTAAACACATGCTCATTTCCACACAATTGCTACTCATTAGTGTGTAGGCGTTTAGAAAAAGTGTTGCCGTTTATTATTCTACAGTAAAAGCAAAACAGAGTTACTAATTTACTAGGGCTCATCTTTCTTTTATAATCTTAAGAATTTGATTAATATGTGATACACATTTTGTAGTGTAATCAATTCAATGCGACGGTAAATGGGCAAGTAAATTATTATACGCAACCCAAAATCTCAACTATGATGAATGAGTTTCGATTATCTTAACTTAGATGAAGTACGTAAGTTTTGATTGATTAAATACTCAGTGTATCTTCGATTCGTATCCAATTAAGTTGCGGTATAGATTTATTGTTGTCGTTATCAACTAGTTTCTCAAACTGAGAGGATTCATTTTTCGGTGAGATTTCCGTTGGGTATGTGATTTTTTTGCTGGTGAAAATTCCGCGTCAAGTAAGTCATCAAAATATTGTAGAAAATGTACATTTTTTTTTTGGATAACTGAAAAAAACACCGTCATTAGACAGACAATCGAATTCAAATGTGCTGTGTCTTTAAACCCTATTTAAGAAACAGGAATTACTAACTGAAAACCATACAAACGAATTTGTGGTGACGTGTTTTACTAATTCGCGATAGATACTTCAAGCTGGATTCCAACGAAAGTGAAAATCAAATCGCAAAGCCTACAAGATAATGACATGCCAAAAATCAAATTTACTGCCCACCACTCTTGCGTTCAACATGCCACCCACTCAATAAAAGTAAAATTATTTTGACTCCATTATGTACTCGCTCAATAGAAAGTGAGATGGCACAATGTAGTGGCAATACTTTCAAAGGAACAACACTCGTATTATGGAATAATTTATGCAAATACCTATAGAGACGTTTAAACCCGTTTGTGACTGAATTGACAGGTAACTTAGGGGATAGAATGGACAATAGTGAAGAGGTTTTGTATTGTCTGTTTAACTTAAGTGTGGTATTTACATAAATGTATCAGCGTGTGGCCTGTAATAGGAGCAAAAATTTTAATCAACGATTCTACAGAGTACACGTAGTTACGTTGACCTGATCATTGTGCTGTAAAATGCTTTAACTCCGAAATATAGTAATCCAAAGTTATAATCAATGTATATCAAAATGGCTAACTCGTTGTAGTAAATGACAATGTCAAGTTCTATGACTGGACTCATTAGTTTGCAATACATTGTGGCTTGATTTATTTTGTTAGAAAACAACAATAAAATTATCTTTCAGTCACTTAAAGGGCCTACATTTTAATTAGTGGCTCCTATCACAGATCACACCCTGTATGTTGATAGTATATGTATAGGTACCTATGAGAGAGTACTATTGAGATTTGAGACTGATGCGGATATTCAGTTTAGTATTGATTCAATCACTTGAAACTAGGATAAGTCTAGGCCATTCGATGCGTTTAAACCTGTATGTATGTTATAACGGACCTTCTGCCATTTTGTAAGTTTCCGAGGTGTTGTACTTCGGAATGGACACACAAGTTTGTTCAAAATGTAAATTAGTTGTAATTAATTAACGAGCCCAGTGCTTCGTTATCAATCAGCTTCCGGCGCCTACACGTTGTTGATACTAGCCGGACGAGACGAGAATAAAAATAGCTAAAGTAATAATATAATAAGTGAAAAAATATATAAGTCAGCTATTACAAAGAAGCCATGTTTTGAAAGAGTTCTGATGATCTTTCACCTTAGATGAGGTTTTGATTCGATTTATAGACAAGACACAAAATGGTGATTGAATTCTTGTTTTTATCAAATCTGGCACAACCAGTAAAAAAACTTCATAGAATTTATAAATTTTGTTTCCTTCTAATTTCCCCGCAGAAGGCTAAATTCAAAAGCCTATTTGGTACTTGGTTTCTACCAACAAAGTAATAATATAATAATTTAATTATCTATACTAATATTATAAAGCTGAAGATTTTGTTTGTTTGTTTGTTTGAACGCACTAATCTCCTAAACTACTGGTTCGAATTGAATAACTCTTTTTGTGTTGGATAGTCCAGTTATCGAGGAAGGCTATAGGCTATATAACATCACGCTACGACCAATAGGAGCAAAGATATAGTGGTAAATGTGTAAAAAACGGGAGAAAGAAGTCACTATTCCACGCGGACGAAGTCGCGGGCAAAAGCTAGTATTAAATATAATAATTTAATTACTAGTGATAAACTGAAAATATAATAAATAAACGCATTTATCAGAGGTGGACTAGAAACCATGAAAATCTGATAATATGGTACTAAAGAGATTGAAATGAATTTAAGCTTCACTTTGGCTTTTAATCAAAAAAAATAAAGACCATATCAAAATGGTTATAAAATGCAAGATTTTAAAATACAATAGTTTAATTCCAAAATGATTATGAAATGTAAGACGTTAAATTTAGGGTAATATGATGAATAAATAAAACAAAATAGTAACTGAAACCTTGTCCTAAATTTAACATACTTAACGCATCAAAATCAGTTGAGCCTAACGCGAGATAATCGCGGAAAAACAAACATTGTACTTCAAACATACAGGTCAAACTGAGAACCATCTTTTTTTTTAAACTGACCTGTGGCAGGTCAAAATGCGGAACAGCTCTGACTTCAGGGCATTTCCTTTTATCCACAACTTTAGCCACCACCACACTTGCAATCAGACATAGCACGAAAACCACCGCCTTCATATTTAACACTGTTTTAATTTAAACCACTATGTTGTAAACGTATTTGATATATGACGGGTAGCACTGGACTAAGGGAGTTGTTATCATGTATGGGACATTTAATAATGTTCGGGACAAGCTCGGAATACCATTATCTAATGACTCATACGCATAATGTCCATGTTGTCATCCTTTACTATTAATGCATTTGTGGTCATTGTTATCTGTACTAGGAATCCTGTTTTTAAAATATGAGGATTATGAACGGTATGGTTAACCTGAGAAACAAAAAAGTATAACATTCATCACCATAAATGTCGTTTCTAGTCAACTGAAATAATTAAATTAGGATTTTAAGCTTTCGCGTTGCATTGCAATTACTATTAGACATGACGGGTCTAAACGCGAATAAAAACTTGACTCGTGACCACGGCAGTTGCAATACCGCCGAAAAGTCAAGCGGTGAGTAATAGCAACAATTAAATTAGGTTGATATTTAAAAAAACCGGCCAAGTGCGAGTCGGATTCGCACACTGAGGGTTCCGCCGTGACAACTTTAACTGAATTAGGGGTCCACTTACTTTCACTAAGCTAAAATACCACAATATTTAACAAACAGACAGACTTGACGAATCTATAAGGGTTCGTTTTTTTGTTATTCGGCTACGGAACCCAAAACAAAAGGTTTTTTTGGTATTATGGTATTTTGTTACTGTACAATTAAATATTATAAATTGCACTTGTAAACAGCATCTGCGTCAGGCAAGGAATTGATCCTGCGTCTTACGCGCAACCATGCAAACGCCACTTCGCAAGTTTTAGAACATCGGAGAAAGTGTATGCGGAAATCTGCATACATATTCCATTGTAACTCATTTAATGTTCGCACTTATTAACATAATGCATATTATTGGAATTTAGATTTCTGGGTAAGTTATTTCTGGTTTATCGTTTAGTGCTTTTGTGTAGTCTAGACTAGACTCATCGAAAGTAACTGTCACATTCAAGCTCATAAACTACATTGGAATTATTCTAATAGATCGCCTAGAAACGCAAGCTGCATAAAGTTTGTGATAAACTTTTTATTTCCATAATACCCGACCAATGAATAATATTGAATAATTATACGAAGAAGTTATTAAACATGTGGACCAGTTCCAAAGGGATTTGAGTAAGGAACTTGCAAGAAACTTATTCAGATAGCACCAAAGGACCTTTGTTTGACCAATATACATATGTTAGGCGGAAAAAATGTAAATATTTCTGGGGCCGGAGGACAACTAACCGTTTTTTTTTTAAATTAAATTTGACGATAACTTCTAAGTTATAGCACTTATCACCATAACATACTTGACTTAAAATGATTGCAAATGTACATTGTATGTCCGTAACTAAACTCTATATGGCAGGATAACATGGGCAGTAAGTAGTTCTTATGTTGTGTTTTAGAATTTAACCTTAGGGGTTTCCATATCACTTTCCCATAACTTTCTTCAATTCGACTCTGATCCTGAAACATCAAGTACTTTCACCTAGCGTTTGCATTAATCGAAGTCATTCGTCTCGTAATTATACTCCGATATTGAAATATGGGCTCCAATAAAACGAGTTTTAATTATTTATTTGGGCTACATATGCTCAGGTGTGGAGACAGGTTCCAAATGGTCGCTATTGGCAAAATTTGTGCCGCGCCAACTTGTTTTGTGGTAGCCCACTTTTGACGTCTAAACGAGCAGACGTTTACAACCTAGGGATTATACTTAGATGTGCAAAGGTAGGTAATGACTTTAATTACAGCAATAATTCACGGTAGTATGTGTAGCATGGGATCTGGGACAGCGATTTAGAAACGATGTTGGTTTATGAAAATTAGTCACATAAAACTTTACCTCTTTGAAAGCAAAGGTTCTATTTTCTGCTGTCTATTATATAAATTTTCACCACCTTTACGTCTGGGTCAGGGGGCGTATTGCGAACCAACCAACTTAAACCGTACAATTCCGAGGCAGTTCAATTCCCACTCAGTGTAAAAAAATATTATCAATATAATAATACTAATAATGGTATGAATATTAATATTTTTATTGTTATATTATAGACATATTATCAATATAATGCGAAATTGCAATACGAATTGCTAATTTGACAGTAAAACAGAGCGTTTTAGATGTCAAAACTGAATCGCAATACGCACCCAGGGGATCAGTAAGAAATATTACGGACTGGGCATTATACTTAATTATACCAAACAATAATATTTGTTAGTTGAGCCCATTGAGTACTACTATCACTATCACTACGTTCTTGCTGAGCAATCGAAATTCGATCATATTTTTTGTTTATATTTTAGTCAAATATTTGACTACAATTTAAAAATATGAATCACTTTATATGTGTGTTGTCAAACATTGACAACAACCACGTGTATCTAATACATAAAGAGGTCAAGGCGACTCCGAAATCTAGAATGCTACATCTTTACTAACCAATGTCGTTCCATATAAAACAAGTTGCTGCCTTCGATGTTATACTGCCCAAATTCTTACACGACCAAATTTATTTCCTCGGAAACCCGGACAAGCCTCCGACAATGTGTGTAGAAAGTGTTTTTTTTCTCTAAGTCCGTTTGTTGGACTTTTCTCTGAGATTACTTATTTATGGCGGAAAGGAAGTTCTTGTTTGATAATGTTAAAAAGAAATTACTGACTTCATCTATTTGCGAAAGGAGATTGAAAAGTTCTAAAATGCTTTACCAACTTGTTGTACTAAGTCTTGTATAATGGTATCTCACTAATTAGACAAGAAAGTATCCGGGTTTTCTCAAAATTGCATTAGTAATGTCTATTAGATATCTGTGTTGGTAAAACAAATTAAAAAAGTAACTACATATATCTTCTAAAGTCAGCTGCAAATTTTTTTTTACCATTATCTTGGAGTACATAAATCGTACCAGCCCGCACTTTGTATAGTAACTACTTTGTTATACCCTTAAGTTTGTATGTGACTTTACTCGGCTATCAACAACATTTTGCCCTAATGAGTACAGAAAGTGTTTTTACTTTTGTCTGTCCGTGTGTTTTCTCCTATTTGTCTCTCTTATCTCAACGCGGTCAGGGGAGCGTCGGTTTCGTATGCGCGGCTGCACTTCTGCACATTTGGTACTTTTGTTTGCACGACACAAGAATTATTAGACCCGGCACTTGTAACTATTTGCTTCTTCAGTGGCAAAAATGAACATATCGGCTACAGTCAACGGCTTCCGAGCGTACGTATGACGAAACTGCTCAGCTCTGTAGGTGTAATTGTTTGCCTAGAATCCCTTGTTATCTTGAACTGTTGTAAAGCAAATTGACAATGAGAAAATATTTTCTGTACTTAGAATCAATAAAATAAATAAGTGCTTCAAATATCAAACAAGGATACTGATGGGGACGTCTTTCATAAATACTTAAATACATATGTATAAACATCCATGGCATAGTGGTCTGGACCGTTACCCATAAACCAACCAAACGCATCGTCAAACTTACATGATTTTAAAAATTTTTTTATTCACAGTACTTTAGTTCCCTCAATTACTAGATTTCTCATTGCCTTATTTCTTTGATCATGAATTTTACAGGCCGCTAAAATGCTCGTTGTTTTTCTTTTTTTCTCATCAGTTAGCGTTATTAAACTTGAAGGTTAGATAAGGTTTTGAAGGTCCTCATTTCAGGCTAAATTAATGAACAAAGCTGTACAAAGCCTATCGCGATTACCTGTCCAGTATAATACTCGTCTATCAGCTGAGTGGAACTTCACAAGAATCTAAATTATATTTTAAGTGTACACCTTTTATTCTATTTTTAGTATGTTACTGGCTCTTCCAATTTACACTCTGTTCATTAAAAAGGTGAAATCAACACTGACCCTCAGTTTATACCAGCAATATATGGACGCAAGGGTGATTAAAACTATCATAAATAAAGCTCGATAACATGCGTGAGAGCCTAAGAGTTAGGACTGTTTGAAAAGTAGGATAAAATAGGTTTTTTGGTCGTAGATTGAAATTAATAAACCTTAGTAAAATCACGGGTAAAGCATTCATAACCTATGTGAACGTATTTATTTAAAATTTATTGCACAACCAAAATTTGAACAAAAGGTGGACTTAATGTCATTATGGCACTCTCTGTCAGTCATACCTTTAACTATCTATTGAAAACCTACAATATTTTAAAGTTAAAGTTAACTAAGGTTACTTGATAAGCAATAAGCAAATTGAAACTCGAAAATTTACAGAATTACGTATTAGAATCCTTAATTGTAGTTATTGTTTGATTATTTTTTTCATGTCCTCTCTAAACTTTCTTATCCCACACCGACACTAGCCGGCAGAATCTCCTGCGAATCTAAATTAGCCAGTGCGCGAGGAATCACAATGTGTCCGCTCGATCCCCATACTAAAGAGAGCACGTTCAGCTTTCAAGCATTCCTCAGTCAAGCGTTTTTGATCGGGGCCATTGACATCAACACCATGGTCTTAGGGTTCGCCCTTGGCCTATTTTTGATGGATGTGAAACTTGTTACCATTACTTTCTCAGGAACGATGGTTATTATCGTCTCGATCTTTGTAGTTACTGGAAGTTTGTCTTCTTTGAAATTGATACTTGCTCTACATAATTATACGGGTCTAAAAAAGCTTTATTACGTTCTCTAATGGAAAACTGTTTCTTTCGGGTCTGCTACTAGATTTTATAGACACGTATCACGTGTTCTTGTTACACTAGTAAGTTCTTTAAAGCCCTTAGGGAATAAATTTTTTGATTCAGTTGAAAATCGTATAGTTTAACTAACTTAAAACATCTTTTTCTGCTCATAAGTGAAGTAATCAATCTCTAGAATTCAAATAGAATTTACAAGCACTTGTCCAGTCTCTAATCTAAAATCTAATCAATTTGACTCGTGTTTAGGAGATTAAAGAAACACGCAAAGTCTAGTGTCTACCGAGTTCTACAAGGCGACAAATGCCTGCTCGTCTAAATGGAAGAGTGTATCCGCCTATCTCCTCGGACATTATGCAGGTTATGGAACCGACCAGACAGACAGACCTCTTGTCATCCGAACGACTCCCTATAAACTACCATTGAATGTACTACATGACAGTGCCACAAGGGTCTTCTTACGCTGGCCGTTTGAGCTGTGCCTATGGTCTTATGTTAATGTTGTGTCAGATTCTGGGAAGTTAAAAGCCATGGAAATCATCTATGATGAACTAATTCTAAGTAAGATGTGACGCATTTACAAAATTCTGACCCGTATTTTTTCAAGTAACATCTCAACTCAAGGTTGTTTCTTAAATGAACATCGTTACAGATTAAAATACAGCATGATAAAACAGAGTCGAGGAAGTGGAAAGCATTAACTTACATTTTCGTGTGTAATAGAAACCGACACGTGAGATTCTTTAAAATTTTAATTAGATAATGATGTCAATGGGCCAGAAGTACTTAAGTGTGCTTGAATATCTTAATTGTGTACTGATGAGGAGAATTAAACTTCGGAAATGACATACGCGATGGTCCACTTAATTAGGAAAAGCTATGTAGAAAACAAAAGCTTCGGACAGTCATTGTGAATCGTTTATTTGAAGGTGTGGCTAATTTGTAATTTTGTGTGACGAACATTAAATTCCTTTCTACTTAACAAATAAACAATATATTTTATTTTATTGATATTACAATAATTATTTGTATTAATTGGTATAATTAGTAGCTTTCATTATAAATAAGCATTCTGTCTTTTATTACACGCTTCGAATAACTTACTGCATTCGCAAATGTATAAGTTCACTATTCAAGAGCTCATAAGCAAATCTCAGTCATATCCGAATACGAATATATCTTCAACTCACGCGTCAACGTCCAGCCATAACTTCTTACTTATTTACCGTCGTTCCGAACACACCGAAATCTGACCCATATATCCGGATAACAATACTTGTTTTCCCATGCACTCTCAATAGCCCAAGTTCGTAAATTCGTCAGTGGATCTCTAGAAACTGCCCTGGCGGAACCAGTTTGGTATGCAAGTTTCATTTACATTCTTACCGGCATTGCCAAGGCAATTAAGTTGGGTTTGACGTGGGCGGTCGAGGCGGGCCCTTTTGAACACTCTGTGTAGGGATCCGTAGGGATTTGGGACCTTTGAAATGAAAAGCTTGGTGGCATCCGTGTCATCTACACTTGGTGTAGAATGTTGCAATTTTCACGACGGAGTAACGCAGAGGCAAAAATTTCATTGAGATACGTTGTAATGTACTAATAAATAACGTGAATTATGCAAAATTGCAAATTCATCATGATTTGAACGTATGTACCTCTTAATCCAACCCACAAATTATATGTTGTTTTGCATATTGGTCTAATTATATGTTGTTTTGCATATTGGTCTGTTCTAGAGCTTACACAATTTCTACGGACAGTTTGAAAGACCTATCAGAAAATACTTATTGTGTGCATGTCTACTGAATTTAAGGTGAATTTTTGTCAGAGTTCAACTTTTTCTCAACTTTTTTCCTACCGACGTTTATTTTGCGTGAATTTTTAATACATTTAGTTGAGGGCATGATTAGCCCACATTCCCAGTAGTAAAGCTTCATTAATTTTGAAGGACACGAAACTCAAAGTTTAATGGAATAACTAAGTTGGGTCATCATACTTATCAGTTTCTTTCTATTCTTCGGTCCTTAGATCTACGTTATTCCAAAATTTTAGATTCGGGATAAAATAAAGAGTATCGAATCCGTTTGTCACTATTAGATCCAGTCAAACTCCTTCTAGAGTCGGAGCTTCTAACATTATCTGTCAGTCTGAAAGCCTTTGTTGTATCTGCAAATATCCCAAGTTTTCACCCACTTGAAGTTATTTGTTTTTAGAAATTAAGACAAACGGGAGAACCGGTAGCAGCCTCGGACCGTGAGTAGAAAGTGTTTGCTTGGTATATTTTTAATTGGTGCCGTAAGTAGTGATTATGAATTGGATTTGAGATCCGTAATGAATCGACACACATTAATGGTGGTGTCTCGTTTTACTCAAATTTTGATTAACTTTCCATTTATTTGGTTCTGGTACGAAGGTAATAATAATTTTAGTTGAACTCATACTACGCATAAATATCTTTATTTAGGTTTATAGGTTTGGTAGAGTTTATGAAATGACTTGATGGCCTGAGTAGGATTATAATTGAGGGATGATTTTTTGAAGGATTGTTTTAAATATGTATAGCACCATGTTAGTCCATGTTAGTAGTTAGTAGAATATTTAAAGCCATAATATTTAAAGGAGATAAAAAATCAATCAATGATGAACTCCTAATCAACCTTCACGCTCCAATATGCATTGAAACAATCTCACATGATCACGCTTTGTCACAACTTATTAGTTAAGATTGGATCGTGCACAAGTAATAAATACATTGAAATAATTAGTCGCGGCCAATTTCAAAAATAATTCGGTCCCAATTCCAACTACATTTTCTAAGAGAAAGTAAACGATTTTATTGCGAATACCTATGATAAACTGGTTTCATCATATAATCTGTTCGCAAATTTTATAGCGGCTACATTTCATCGACGTATTGATTACTATGTTTAGGCTGTTAAAGATAGGTTATCATTTGCATGCGATTAAAGTCTTTAGCGCGTTAAGTATAGAGCCTATAAAACGTTAAATTGTTACGAAACTTGTAATCGACGTATTAGCTAGCAAGTTAGCAGTGTCTATGATTCACGATTTTTGTCGACCAACGAATTATTTTAATCCGTTCTACTTTTGAGTGTTGTAAATGTATTTTATTAAAATCAGATTTTGCATTCTTTTATAAAATATGCATAGACTGATGAACTCCTTTTATTCTCTTATCACTAATGAAATCAATCGTCTGTCATAATATAAATTATAGCAAATTTAAAAGATAAATTTAGTTAAAACAGATTAGATCATATTTTTTAAGTGAAATTCAATGGTTCAGAGTTTCAATGTCTTTAGTGTGTGCTCCAAAATAATCAAAAATACCTTGGTTTTTGTGATGAGTAAAAATTCTATCGAGTAAAAATATTTTATCTTACATTCATTACTGAGACAGTACCTAGAGCAAGATGTTTTTAGTAATGCTACACTTTTTAGGCTCTTACGGAGTCTTGCTAACGAGTGTGTTTATGTCAGCTGTCTTTAAAAGACGAATTTACCCATCTAATAATAAAGACACTCTCTACATCCAAAATTCTTATATTTACTTAAAAGGGCCGTTGCAGTAGCTTCATCAAACTGTCCTACATCTAGCTTCCGATTCCATGGACTACTAATCGCCGTTCGACACGAGCCGAATACTTAAATACGGATAAATAAATAAAATTGCAGTGGCGTAGAAAAATGTGTGTCAGTGTGTTGAGTGTATGCCGTCCGGCTTGACAGGGCTGCCCCGTGGCTTTCTTTATGTCGGGAGCATGACATTTCCAGGAGACAAATAGAATTATCGTAAATAAATAAATTAATAAATATGCACCAGACAACACACCAATCGTATGTTAGATAACACAATAGATCATCTAATATTGATATTTTCCTTTTCTATAGATTCCTATAATAATATCCTTGTTCAGAATAATGAGATTTAATTGTGGCGCAAAAACATGCATCTTTCATACTAAATCATTCTTGTCTTTTGTCTTTTTTCTTTTGTTCTTTAACTAATGTGGTTTTAAATAAAACAATGTAACTAGAATCAGGCAAATGTTTCTGGGCCTGTGCCTAAACTTAATTTCATTAAATTAATTCTAAACTTCAGAATTCGTAGGAGTCAGACAAACAGCAATTCATGGAATTCCGTTAAGAAAAGGGTTGAAATTAATTGAAGAGATTTGTTAAGAGGTTTTCGATAACTTCAAGAACTTTACTAGTACAAGAAGGTACTCTTAGTTGATGTTATGAATTGGTTGTACTTATAAAAAAAAAAACTCAGACTGATTGCCATAAAAGTGATATGCCAAATTAAAACGGAACTAAAACTTGTTTCATTTAAATTAAGTACCTAAGTTTTGTGTGAAAGGCAAGAGGGATTCCAAATTTGGAGATTTTATGGACAAAAACTTTATTGACAAGAACCCAAGCTCTTTTAAATTTGATGATGGTGAAAATTGTGTCGCACCAACCCTAGTACACCTACGACATAAGTGCCAAGCCCTAGCCTATAACGTATGGAGGCGCGAAGTCCAGTGCATAACTTTTGCATCTTTCTCAAATGTGATTCATCATATTAAGTATTTCCTTGGAGAAATTTTTGATATAAACTTAGGTACATTATCGAAGTTTACATTTCTAGAATAACTACTTTTCTAGAATTTCTTATAAAGCGGTTGTGCCGGATTGTATAAGGAAATTACGAACATACATGATAGCAGCACGACGATGACAAACAAACGGCTACTTTGTATTAAAAGTCCATCTTATGAATAATGAAAATGGACAAAGTACGGTTTTTAAAAGACTTAAATTCATAAATCAACGTAACTAATTCATTTCGGTCATCTTGTACATTCGCACCCACGAGATTTTAGGTCAAAACCAACTAATATCCACATTAAAATGTTGACATAACATTTATCACAATTATCTATCCCAGGTTGTACAGTTTTATCCTCGTGAATCTTTCAAAGTCTACCGCCATGTAAGATCTGCCACTCAGTCAGCTTACTTGATGAGGCATGATCGTGTCTAGCCGCTATTAGCATCTCACGAGCTGGTAACTTGTCTGAGTAATTTGTCTCTAAGCGATATTTAAGACGACGAGTTAGTCTATGATTTAATAATTGTAGAATTTAAAAAAACCTCAAAGTCTTGGTAAAGAGATCAAACAGAATGTATGTGTTTTTCAACATCATTTTTGTCATACACATACATACATACATGTTTACAGACCTGCCGGCGTTCAATCGATCCGTGAGGCTTGCGAAATTATTGAAGAATTGGAATCATTAAAACGTGATATTTTGTGACTAGTAGTACAAATTGTATTGTTGTCATATAATAAGCCATGGCAACCGACTTTTATACTTCTTAAAAATATTTTTGAGTCATTTTTAGGCGAATTAATATTATTTTCAATTTTTATTTTATTTTATTAAAACATAATTGTAGCTTCATCGACAAGAAAAGTGAAAACTAATTGGCAAAGTCTATTGAATCGACAATCTTCATCAAACCGCTAATGAATTAACACATCGAACGAAAGTCAATCGTCACAGATGATGCACAGCCCAAGGTGCTCAAAAAAGAACGTTCAAACAAGTAAAACAAATAAAACCGCGTTTCGGTCACAGATAGCGAAAGCTCTTATTGACACGTTGGAAAGTACACGTTTGGTAAGACCTTACAGTTTGTACAACATCTCAAACTCGACCTTACGATGATCACCATAAGACCACAATTGAGGAAGGGTAATCCAAAAACATGAGACGTAGGCGGACCTTATCGTCTATTGGACATATTTAGGTTGAGTGCCCACAGAACATTCTTCGTAAAATTTTCTTCATCAACACTCAAACATGATTCCGATATCAACGTCTTAAAACCAGTAAATTATTTTCTGATCAAAACGCGTTAAAATTGTGTTAAGATAATTCCAGACACCATCGGCTTAGCTGCCCATGTTGGATCGTTTGATAGATAATTTATCTTATCGCACAATCACTATTTTTATGAACATGATATTGGAAAGTGGAGATGTTAATGTTACTTTTAAATAGCCTTGTTAAAATTCTTGAAAATTTATTGAGTTAGTTAATGATCCCACGATCTAATTTAGTACTTTGCTTAGATAACAATAATATTGCCGGATTATTCATAACATCCCTCTGTTAACTAGTTCGATAAGCTTTACTAACCTTTGAACTCTTTTTAAAACTTGACACGTCTTTTCTGTTTCGGAATCGGTATCTAAATCTTCGATAAAACTATCTTCTAACTCATTTTCGTCTTAGAATCCAGATTCACTTGATACTGGCGTACTCGACGTTTTATCACTAGAACTTAAGAAGAATCTCTTTTATCAAGTTATATCGTATCGTCTTCAGCATACGGCTCAAAATTCTATGCGGGTGTAATGTCACTTGCAGCTTTTGGTGTGTCTTCAGCTAGTTTTATATCGGCCACGAGGTAGTAGTAGAAACAAAAGTTGGTCGCAGCGGCATCGTTAAGGCCGTCTTATTCCGTCAAATTATCTCATAAGCCCCGCCCCCTTGTTAAAAGTGCGGGGCGCTTCCCCCACCAGCACCCCCGCACAAAACTTTTTCTGTCAACTTTGTCTTACAAATCTCGTGTATAATTAAGCCATCTAGTGTTTATTTAAGGAACAAAATTTTCTTGAATAAGATACTTCATGCGCTTTTGTAAGTAACATACCCACGCCATCTAGCAGAACCCCGAAGAACTTTTACAAAATGGTTTCTTTAGTACACCATACATGCTTTTTAGTCTAAACGTTTATCGAAAGAACAAGGAACGCAAAGAGTGGCATTTCATTCTCACACGACTGGTCAGCACTTTATGCCAGCAACCTGTAACCATTATAAAAACAAGAAAGAATATCCGATAACATTTATTATATTCTTTATTGCACTTATAAGATGTACAGAAAATAGGTACAAGAAGTCACAATGTGAACAAAGGTGGGCTTATCCCTAAAAGATACCTCTTCCAGCCAACCCATAGGTGTAGGAAATGTAATGTAATAACATTTAGGTGGTTTATATTAAGATCCTTTTTGTCGACACAGTTATAGTCTCACTACTATCTTCCATCAGTCTTCCAATTGATGATGACTGAAGACCATTACAGATATGGCACTTCAAATTTAGGGTTCCGTACAAACCAGTAGGTATATAAGTCAAAGTTCACCCATCACGAGAATTTTGTCATGGTTTTTTTTTTACACACTGAAATTCATAACATTTCAAATCATCATCATCATTCTCTTGCCCTGTTCCCAGTTTATCTAGGGTCTGCGCAGTATGTTTCACGCTTCCGTTTAACATTACAAATATGGAAAGCTAAATTAAAGACAAAGGTTTCTTTATCGTTTCAGTAATCCTTTAATAATATCAAAGTTTTTTATTTACTAGTCGTCTCCCGCGACGTCGCCCGCGTATATTTTGGATGTCCCGTGAAATGGTTCAAGTAAATTAATGGTTTAAAATAATTACTATCGAGGTCACCCACACCACGCTTAAAATACTCGCTTAATATCAGCCTGAACTATAAAAATGACTTGACTATCATGTGTTAGAAAGTAAGAAAATAGTAAGGCAAAAGTAGTTAATAGTAATCTCTCATTTAGATGCAATACTTTTTTCGGCGAAGTTCACTATCAAATATACTGAGCATTGAACTTGGCTATCATTTTTCACATTGATGTTTTTGTTGGGATATCATAACTTTTTATAGAAATATTTATTTGCTTATTCATAAATCATTAATACATATTTTGTGCAAGCTTCCATCCACTTAATTATAAAGGTTTCAGACCCTACAATCAGAAAACTTTCTTTTGTTTTCAGATTTTTTCCTTCGCTTACACATTATTACCTAGCTAGATGCCATATTTCAACTGTCTAGGTTTGTTAATTAGAGCACCGCACCCACACAATTACTTTGATAAACCATATATGGTTGTGCCATGTTTGACTTTTTGTAGTCTAGCTTATAGACCTTTTTTACTATAAAACTGTAATTTGGCATGGGTTTCTTTATATCCTAATCACACCGCCTAAAATATGTATTTTAAAATATTTTTGAGACACCTCCCTACAAGGTATGAATTATGATGAGCATGAGTTCCTGCACCGAAAGGGCAACACCAGGGTTTATCTCATGAATCGTGATAGTAAGACAGTTGAAATTTTCAGAAAGGATGTATTCATGTTGCCGTTGAAAAAACAAAAACTTAAAAAACAGTTTTTTTTTCAGGTTGCTCTCATACAACTTATCTACTCTAATAATGATAATAATGAGGGGCTGCCCCATTATTAGGACTTCATATCTTTTGTATGGGACTCCCTGACAACAGATATGATGTTTATGCCATTTTCATAGATAATGGTACGGAACCCTTCGTGACCCCGAAGCGCCATTTGGCGCTAACTACAAGATTAATAGAATTATTATGTGTCACAAATACCAAAGTTGTTTTGAATATTCAGTAACAGCAATTTGAGGAACGGTTATAAAAATAAAATTAAGACAGTCTCCACACATTTTCGACAGAACAAAATTGAAAAAATTATTCAGATTTGACATTTCTGAATGTAAATATAATTGGATTATACTGAGTAATCTCCATGTTCGTCGCTCAAGTCCATGTCACCAAATAAGACATAGATAGTCAATGCATTATTACTACACGATTCAGAAAATGTGTACGTACGTACGTAAATAACATGGAAACCTGAGTTCCATACACGAAGAAAGCTAGACCGACCTTAATTTAACCTCCAATGTTTGTATTTTGTCACAGGAGTCTAGATGTAAATAAATAAATAAAATTAATATAGACCTATCACCTAATAATTTTCTCCCTCCCTCAAATTCATACAATATTTTCTCGTCTCCAATATACTAGAGTCACCAGGGCACAGCTTTAGCATTTGAGGTTACTGCTAAACCTACAGTTATGGTTTAGCTCTGATTTTTCCAAATAGAGAAAATGTTCAAAACTACAATAATTTGACATGAGTGTTTTATGCTTTTTGTTTATATTGTTACTATAGAAACGGATTCATCTCTACGATTGGTACAAAAATATAGTTAATTTATTCACAACAATTATATATGTCGCTACAGCCTATCTCTTTTTATTTTGCTTAACACGTAGAGGTTGGGGGTTCCATCCTCATGGCATTGAGGAGATTTATCCGCATGGTGATGATGTTTTTGATACTAATTTTCTTTTTGAAATTTATTTTCATTGTTATGTAGTTTTTTTAATAGGATTTGCTACTTTAAAAAAAAACTAAAAATTTAATTAGTTTTTATTTTTTTTTTTTTTTTATTTTAAATGTTTAAATGTCCAAAAATTAAAATAAATACTTATTTCGTTTTTTAAAAAAATATTGTGACTATGTAGAAAAATATTCATGATACCCCCGATTTGAACTCGCGACCTTTGATTAGTATAAGACTGGTGCTGATCCAACTGAGCGTGACGCGGCGCGGCGAAATTAGCTATTATTAGTTCTTAGGTGTTTTACGTAATTAAGGACGCAAATAAAATTGCAAAAATTGACATAGGTCCAGCGTTCGCAGTGGCGTCAAGGGGAATGAGGAAATGGTGTCTCGTGCTTGTCATTTGAATAAAAAGATAGCGCTATTTCTGCTTGCATGTATAGAACAGAGATGACACGACGATCAACTGTTGCGTCAAAGTCGTTGCGCGAATCACCATCGTCACAAGTGTGAGAATCACTAAATCAGTGTTTTATGAATGAAAATGTTAATAAAACTGGAAAAAAACGATTGGACGCCCTAAACATCTTTGGTGTCTAAAGTAATCTTAAAAAGACAATTGGAAGAATTTGCTGCTTGTAAGAAAGAATACAGACTAATGAAAAAAATGGACCTTTCTTTGCCTGAACATAACACCGATAAAAACTAAAAAAAAAACATTTGATTCATAGCTGAGATCTCACTTATGTGGTCAAAATGTATATTCTTATAATCCCCTGTTCCTCACATCTGTGTAGCTTGAGCAAATCAAGATCAAAAAAGTCGAAATAGGTCAAATAAAGTGTTTTTAGATATTTCGTTATTCTGATCTAAATAACAAACATTTTGAAATCATTTTAACATGTATATGTGTAGAATGGAATTACCAACTAAAATATGTGATTTTCATAAATATAAGTCCAATAATTTGAAAACTACATAGAAAATACGAAAAAAAAGGGGCCCACTTCTGAGACAATTATTATCGAGCAAAGTAATTACAATCGTGTTTCCAACCACAATCCAGCTTTCTAGTAATCTTTTTCTATAACATATATAGATTCGAGATTTAAATAATTAGTGTTTCCATGTTTAAACTCAATCGAAACATCGTAAAAATGGAATATCTAAGCCTTAACTAACCGGATCCTAGACGATGAGGATTCATTGACGGGTTTCTTCAACTTAGCAGCTCTTATCTGAGCCACGTCGAGCATAATTTGCCGAATATCGGGGGCGCCGTAATCGAAAACAGCTGTCAAATTAGTATGAGTAAATGTCGTTCTGCAACCCATTCGCCGATGTTAGCATTCGAATTGGTATTTTTTGTTCAAACTTCTGGGGAAGTCAATCTGCGCGTGTATCGCTACTGTCATAAAGTATTGATTTGTATCGATGAGACGAGTTTTGATTATTAATATAGTTTAAGTAGGTTTGAAAGTCAGTTTTTGGATACAAGTTTGCAAATGACCTAACATTACGTTTCTAAGTCAATGATATCCTAGATACTGAAATCGCTTAATTTTTTAAAACTAAAGATTTTTCATTATTTTTATTTAGTTAATTTTGTACTTAATTTTCATAGAAAAAATATTGTCACAAGAGACAAAGTTAAAGTAAAGCCACATAATAACATTTGAACCATTGCTATGCACAGCGTTTGTTACGAGAAATAAATAATTTGCAACTCTTTGTGAAAGGAATTACAACAGAGCCCAAAATGGATTGCCCTCATCCGTCATGCAAATACACAGTGGTATCTTTATTCTGGTCTGGTACAAAATAGAGTAGCATTAATCATTACTGAGTAAGAGTAATGAAAACAAACAATGTTAATTGGCAAATCATAATGATATAATTGTTGAGGTGGATTGCCATTTATTTCCAAGAAGTTGAATGGGAGATTAAGCCATTAATTGATTTGGTTACGTTATAAAACGTTCCAAAACGATTTACGATCCAATACGATCCAAGCTGAAGCGATGAATTTAAAAAAAAGTATAAAGATACAAGAACAAGAGCAATATGAATAGAATAAACTCTTGAAATGTTTACCCTAGCTGAGTGAGAAATAAACATAAGTAGCTTAGACAGTGTAAACGATAAAAGACAATGAGTATAGTAGAGTAGAATATATAAAACTAATAACTATTATGTTCACAAACATATGTAACAAGAAACAACACTCTTCTATCTCAATATACTTGTCATTGCTTCGTTATTATAGTACTTTTGCAGTCGTATTATGATGTCTAACAAATGTAACAATATTGCTCGGTTCCATTTATATGACATCTACAATACACAACATTTACAATGCAATACACAACATTTACAATGACGAACGCGAATCTATTGCAATGCAGTGAAATGCGCCAGTATGTATTGTTTTGAGTACCTATTCTGTGAGGTGTTTTTTTTTAATACTTTATTGCTCAAATCATAGTGTCAAACCTTTTCGTCATGCAGATGTGTTCATATTTAAGATCTTTTTTTAATAGAGATTTTGTACTGTATAAGAGCACTGTATAACACCACTTCGTTGGGTGGACGATATCCAGCGCTACGCAGGACGGAACTGGATGATAGTGGCACGGGAGAGACGAAAATGGATAAAATTATGGACGAGGCCTATATCCTTATAGGAGTAAAATAAAGGCTGCTATGGATGGATGGAAGAGCACTTTCACATTTAGGCGACTTTAGACAATTTCATACATAGAGACAGCACACTAAGAGTAGAGTCCCAGAATAAATGCCGGAATCTTAGAAACGCGTGTGCATCTGGGGCGGCGGGCACGCGACGTATGCGTTCCTTTACAAATCATTCGGACATAAAGACTGCGATTAAGATCAATATCCTCATATCATTTATCTAGTGTTGTTGTAAAATCACCTTTGTTTTGGATTCTGATCATACAAGTACTTTAGAGTGTCTTATTTTGGTGATGCTGTACCTTGAATTAATTGATTGGGACTAATATCTGTAAGGACTCTAAAGATGTTATGCACGAGTAGCAGAAGCTCTGAAACAGGTGCAAGTTCATGAGAACTTGTAGCAAAAAAAAAATAGCTCTGAAGAATAACGCTGAATAGAATAGAATAGAATAGAATTATTATTTATTTGACACACACATAAAAATAAAAAACAAAAATATCAAAATACAAAATTAAAAATTAAATAAAATTGGACGGAACAAAAAACACAAAGCCTCATAGTGTGCCAAAAAGGACCCCGCTCAGTATAAGCTGAAGAATAATCTCTGTACGCCTTTGTCCAATAGTAGTGTTATTTGTCGTGCGTGTGTATAAAAAGTCATATAATGTTTGTAACAATATGAAAAATGTTATTCATTGAAGGCACATTTTTAGTCATTATTACCAATACTTTTTTAGCTAATTATTAGAATCAGGCGTTACTTTGCTGAAATCCATTATGGAGTTCAATTTTATAAAAATATTTTTCTTAATTTCCACTTAGCGAAGAAGCGAAGCTTAATTTAAAGCAAAATAATCATACAATTGTATAGAATTCTACTTACCTAACCTTTTTTAAAATATAAAACTGCACCCATTTTCATCGAATATCTCGCAGCAAAGCACTACGCAGCTTGCGCCGACGCAGGCGACGCTAGCCCCACTTGCGCGCATCCTACTCGCGACCTTGTGTGAATCACTACTAATAATATCAATGCGATAGTCACATCGTCCGTCTGTTAATTTTTAGGCGTAGCCGTTGCTTTTTCACGTCGTTATTAATATCCTTCACTATTTTTATTTAAGTAGCCTTTTCCTAAGGGGGTGAATGGGATTAAGATGATTAAGGTTTACCTACTTATTTCGCATTTTGATTAACCTATTATCTAAAAAGATTTTGCCTTAATACCAATTCATTAATTTTTATTTGAAAATGGACTGCAATGTATGCCGCGCGTCCACTTACGTGATTCGTAAGGGGGCGACGACTGTAGGGTTAAGATGAAAATTGGTAACTTGAAATATTCACCGCAGAATTAATCCCTCCCACTATCCTTAATCAATCCAGAAGCTTGTATAGAAATCGAATATTTGCGCAGAATATTACATAGTATAACATAGTTGCAGTCTAGCCTTTTGTTTAAATGTAATAATTTAATAATGCATCGATTGTAATACTTCCTGAAATAAACAAAGCGCGTTATCTCACGAGTTCACTTGACTTGAATAGCCGGAGACTGGCCGTTACTTTTAGAAATACCCTATTTTGTTTTCTTTTAAAAATAATATTGTTTTACGCTAAGTTCGCTCGCTGTGTTTTTTACCATTGCTTTATGTTAAATTGTAAGTATCTCACATAAGTGAATTGTATTGATTCTTGTGGGAAAATAAATAATCTTTAACCTGAAATAAATAAATAAGTATTTATTAAGTATTTCCTCCTCTGTCACAGAGTCACGGTTACATTTTACAAGTGCAATTTATGTTATTAAGTTTGTATGGTGACAAAACACTATAAATAAAAACAAAAATAAACTCTAAATAAGTAATTTCTACAGAAAATTCAACTATTGCGCGGTTAAAGTCACGGGGCGTCTACTAGTCTATATCTTATATTACATATAATAAGACTGTAAAAGATCGATTTCTGTACATTGAAGATTTTTATGAAAAATTGTTACAGGGGGTCTTAATTACCGTAATAGAAGCCAAAACAACAATTTTTAAAATTTTTGTCTGTCTGTCTGTCTGTCTGTCTGTCTGTCTGTCTGTCTGTCTGTCTGTCTGTCTGTTTGTCCGGGCTAATCTCAGAATCTACTGGACCGATTTTGATGGGGCTTTTTTTATTTGACTCAGCATCACTTGGAGAGTAAACTAGGATAGAAATAATCACGCCAATAGACTTAGGGGGTAGGCAGAAAATATATATACAGGGTGTTTCATGTAACGTGTCAAGCCGATGCGTGGTAATAGGTGAGTACCATACCTATCCATTTCACCCCCATGTATGTTAGACAAATATTTATAGTTTAGGAGTTATAATTTTTTTTCGATATTTTTCATGATGCACCTAGACGATATCTTTTAAAAATTATAACTTTTTTTTGGGTCCACTTTTCTCAGATATTTTGATCTCAATAGAATGCCCATTATTTGCAAAATTATGAGTAAAATAATCGCCATCCTAACTTAGACACAAGATACAAAATTATTGATCGATAACTAAAAAATATTGCATTAAGCAGAACCGAATAGAATTTTGAACATAAATTTAAAAATATAAAAAAGGTTTTCCATAGTTTATGACTAATTTTAAAAACTGCTTGACTACATAAACTTTCATTACAATACAAAAAACGATCTACTTAATGGGTAATTTTTAGCTTAAATCGGCCGTTGAATGTGGCATATCGGAAATATCTTGATTTTCATAATTTTTATTTTTATTGTTACCTTTGCATATTTTTATCAAATCTGATATTTAGTGTCCCTCTATGTTTAAATAGAGCTCATTTGATAACAAGTACATACATTATGTACCTACTACTATCTTTAACCACGACCATATGAGTTAATGAGGGATCCAAAATTTTACTTACATTGCACTCAAATTTCGTACTTTATTAACAACAAATAAACCAGAAACAATTTAAACCAAGACATACATTATAAATAAAACCTAGAACCCACCTAAGCAAAAACCAAATCATTTCCTTGAGGCTTGGGTTAGCTATGCTAATCCTTTAAGCGAGGAACTAGCCAGCTTTAGCTTTTTGCCCAAGCAGAATTTTCATTTTGGGTCGGGCTCAGCCCTCAAAGCTGGCGCAGTTAGTGATTATGTGATTGCGCCAAAATAAAATGCTGCTACTGCCAATAATTAGTGCTCGCTAGTCTCTACCTTAAATGATTAGTTTAGCTTTCTCAAGCCTCAAGGAAATGATTTAGTTTGTGATTAAATGGGTTGTAGATTATTTTTACGATGCATGTCTTAGTTTCAATTGTTTATTTGTTGTTAATAAAGTACGAAATTTTGAGTGCAATGTAAGTAAAATTGGATCCTTCATTAACTCATATGGTCGTGGTTAAAGTTAGTAGTAGGTACATAATGTATGTACTTGTTATCAAATGAGCTCTATTTAAACATAGAGGGACACTAAATATCAGATTTGATAAAAAATATGCAAAGGTAACAACAAAAATAAAAATTATGAAAATCAAGATATTTCCGATATGCCACATTCAACGGCCGATTTAAGCTAAAAATTACCCATTAAGTAGATCGTTTTTTGTATTGTGATGAAAGTTTATGAAGTCAAGCAGTTTTTGAAATTAGTCAGAAACTATGGAAAACCTTTTTTATATTTTTAAATTTATGTTGAAAATTCTATTCGGTTCTGCTTAATGCAATATTTTTTAGTATCGATCAATAATTTTGTATCTTGTGTCTAAGTTAGGATGGCGATTATTTTACTCATAATTTTGCAAATAACGGACATTCTATTGAGATCAAAATATCTGAGAAAAGTGGACCCAAAAAAAAGTTATAATTTTTTAAAGATATCGTCTAGGTGCATCATGAAAAATATCGAAAAAAAATTATAACTCCTAAACTATAAATATTTGTCTAACATACATGGGGGTGAAATGGATAGGTATAGTACTCACCTATCACCACGCATCGGCTTGACACGTTACATGAAACACCCTGTATATAAAAGAAAGTCGTGTTTGTTACAACACTTATAACTTGAGAACGGCTGAACCGATTTGGCTGAAAGTTGGTGGGGTGGTAGCTTAGAATCAGGAAAAGCATATAGGATAATTTTTGTCCCGCTAGACGGGGCCGGGGCTGGGGTAGCACGGGACCGGGACGAAACGGTGGGGAGGTAGCTTAGTACCAGGAGAAGGACATAGGATACTTTTTATCCCGATCGATGGGGCCGGGGCTAAGGCGGGACGGGGCCGAGGCGAAACAATTTAAAATAAATGTGGGTGGAAATGAATCTGTAAAGTGTTTTAATTCAATGTGTAGTGTTTCCTCCAATATAATAAGACTGTAAAAGATCGATTTCTGTACATTGAAGATTTTTATGAAAAATTGTTACAGGGGGTCTTAATTACCGTAATAGAAGCCAAAACAACAATTATTAAAATTTTTGTCTGTCTGTCTCGAAATACAAATTGTGAACGTCCAAATAATCGGTATGGTCATAATAATTGATCACCTTTGATGTACCTACTACTTGCTTCTTATTGTTGTAATATGGCCAATTTTAATGATAAGTGAGTACTAAAATGTACTATATAAATACTTTATATCTTGCGTACTTATAAGTACTTATACTTAAGTATCTTATTTGTAAAATCATAAGCCTATAAATTAAAAATTCTATCCAAAGTCACTATTCCACGCGGACGAAGTCGCGGGCACAGCTAGTATAGAATAAAATGGCTTTGCGCCCGACATGCGTACGCGCAGATTTCACTTCCTCTAAGAAAAAAAATCGTCTCACGTACTCACGGAATTTGGGATTACATTTACATAAACGTGTTAAGTGGAACAGTTTTATTACTAAGTGAAGTTCGAGAATAAACTAGATAACTTGATTTATTTATAGGCATTTTTATTACCTTTTGACTTGTAAGATAAAAGTGGACAGAGACACACATTTTTATATTAAAAAGTATGTTTACTCTTGAACACAGAATTTCGTATATTTATTTTTTGGATCAATACAAAGTAGATTTTCCTTACATAACTACATCCTTTATGTGGAAAAGAAAAATGTAAAAGAGGTCTCCATTGTACAATAGGAAGAGAAAATGGCCAAATTCTAGTTAAGGCGCTCACAAATCTCCCTGGGACTCGAGGAAAGAAAAACAAACGATTTGTGCAAACTGTAAGATAATGGCCTCCTTAGAGATTCCTTTGGGTATTTCAGATTAATATTTATCGCCTACTGAAACTGGAACAGCAGTATTGAAAGAACTTTAGGGTCGGCGATTAGTAACAATTACCTTTTGCCTCCTTTTTCAAGTGAAACGCCTGTAAGGTTGTGTTCATAATGTTGCAGTTTAAGTATGGCTACGCAACTTGCAATAACAAAAAAGCAAATTAACCTAGCACGTCACTCATTGTAACATATTTAGTGGTTGCAAAAAAGTTACAACAAAAAAACAGCACATACAGACAATAAATAAGCACAATTCAATTAAAGAAACAGGGAGTGTCCATTACTTTCTTTCTTTTGGAGTTAAAAAACAACCAGTTTAAAATAAAGGCAATATGCAATATTTTTCAACTGTCCACTTTATTATAATATTCAATACAATATGTTATTGTTTTATGAAAACAAACCATAACTCAGATTTTATAAAGTCTCCCGAGAAGCCTCATTGAATCACAATATTTTTAAAAGGACTGAAAAATAGTGTTGTAACTTCAACGCTGTCGATAAACAAATATTTATATTAATTTGATAGAGAACGAAAATATAATTTTGAGCGTTATAAGTTTCAACTATCTATTGTATCGTTTGTATCTATTGTATTGACTATATTACGTATCTATCATTAATATATTAGAGAGTATACGTTATTTGCTAATCTTTAAATTGTAAATAATATTCTTTTGTACCTTTTCCGATGAAATTCTCGTACCACTTTTATCAGCTTAATGCAAAGTTAAGCAAACTATTATAATAACTTTATAAGTAGTAGGTATCTATTTATTGTGCGTGTAAAAGCGCTTTTCCCCATTTCTTTTGTAAAATCAATTTTAAAGTCGATAAAAAATATCGGAACAGTTGTACTGCGTACACCACTAGCAGCAACTTAGTAGCGCGATTTACGACGCGCTCGGTAGGACGCGGTTAAGCCGCTTACATAAGCGTGACACTGAAACGGTGGACCCCTCGAGAAATGTACTGTAAAACAATGTAGCGTAGAGAGCTTTATGTTTTCAGTTTCAAATAGACGGGGAAACTCATAATTGAGCTCTCTTTAAAAGGCCTTATTCAAAACAAAAAAAGAATAAAGTTTTATTTATTTTTTTAACAGTATTTTCAGGTCTTGATTTAACAATTCATTTCAGTCGCTTCAAGCACAAAATATCTTATGCATATTTTGTGTTTTAAGTCAGTCAATTCAACTTACTTACTATGCAGGCATATTTATAACATAGGAGACACCAAACTGACAAATTAGAATTGACATTGAAAAAAATACATCGCGGTTTCTCTTGGGGTTATATTGCGATCGTAACATACGTGTAGGTAACATAAAACTTGCAACAAGAAAAAAGAAAAGTCCAAACAAAAACGTAACCATCCGGTGAAAATAGGAGCATAGATTTGAGAGGATGCGACGTGGGATGGTGACACTTTAAATAAATAAACGGAACGTGCCCATCTCACCTACAACTTTCGTTTTGAATATTTCAAACGATTCCGCAAGTGTGTAGAGGGCGAAGTTACATTGTAAAGTATCGAGTTACGCACTTTGCCTAGGTTTTGCTTTAGGATTTCAGCAAATCTGACTTAACACGTTGCGGGATAGTGAACGCCTACAGGCGTGAAAACAATAATACATCTATTGTGTCTGGAATAGTGTCCCGAAACGTGTTAAGTAAGCTTTATTTAAGTTTAAGTGACCCAGTATCAGTTATTTTCTGTACGTATTTTCTAAAAGTCACTTTGAGTGAATTTTAGTGCTATCAAAAAATACAAACTATCAACTAGTATTATTTAAAACAAAGAGAGTGTCATCTACCACAAGTCAAAGTCAAATTAAAAAATGTTTGTGTAAAAAAGGCCTTAAAATTATAATGAGGGCTTAAATACTTAATTACCCTGTCGGGGTATTGGTGGTATAAAGATGATGCAATTCTTTTGCTTCATAAATAATTGTGTTTATTATAATATAATATAATTGCCTATCAGCAATGTGACTAACAATGCACACCCGTGCCTTGTTTTGAGTTCTCCTAAGCATACGTAGAAAAGGAAAGCCCAACATTAATTATGCATAGAGTTTGCTCTTGAAAGTGGCGCCTAGGAACTAATTTCTCGAAAGGGCCTGCCTTTAGAATTATCTACTAAGTCGATTCTATTCTCTCTTCAATGTCGCTTTGAGAGTTTTGTACTAACTTAAAGTTTTTTAGATACCTAGGTACTCTTTACAATATTGCTCTTAACATTTTTTTATAAAATAAACATCTTTAGTAACTCTGCTTATAATTTTAACTTATTAAATTATGTAGTACCAGCTTGACGTCATTTTTTATGAAGAACTTATGTACCTGTGTTCCACAATAAATTAATTTGATTTGATTTGATTAAACGTCCGTTATTTAATTTTGTTAATTTCAATTAAGGTATTGAGACCTAATAATACTTAAAATATCCAAATAGAGAGCTGCCATGGAAGTCTCGATATAGTTACCTGTACAACCACCAGGTGGCACTCGAAAAATGCTGAGACAAAATTGGTATTTTCGTGTATTTATTGACTGAGAAGAATGTTTGAATCAAGCTTTAAAAAATACAAATATTTTTAAGATTTATTAAAGATTTAGCTAAGTAAGTTAAAAAGATATGCGATGCAGCAGAAAATCAGAAAATTGAAATTGTTTACGCGAAATGTTAAAAGTTTTGCTTCAGACTTTGGCCGCTGGCCACCTATTATTCATATTTAGTTGACAGGAATGGTACCTAATAAAGAAAAAAAACCGCTGCGGAAACGCTGTCGTATCTAGACAACGTTGTTACCCATGTGCTGGAGTTTGCTTTAAGTTTTATACATAGAACATTTGAATTACAAATTGAAGACAAACAATAATATTGTTCTGCTCTTGCGAGTCCATTTTGTTCCGAGACTGATATTAATAGCGATGAGGAAAGAATATTTGATGGATACAGGTAGCTAGCGATTTTTGGCAACAATACTCGAGTACTTATTAATTGATATCTTCAGGGTACACATTCGAATCAAAAATGAGGAGATGCGTAGAAGAACTAAGGTGACGGATCTAGCTCTGCGAATCAAAAAGCTCAAGTGGCAATGGGCAGGGCACGTAGCGCGAAGAACTGATGGCCGTTGGGGCAGAAAAGTTCGAGATTGGAGACTATTCGAGCAAAGACCCAGCGTAGGACGTCCACCGACAAGATGAAAAGACGACCTTGTAAAGATGCGCGCTGATGCTGCGCTCTGTAGAAAACCGTAGGGAAGGCCTATGTTCAGTTGTGGATGTCCTTTGGCTGATAATTATGATGACAATGAGGATAAAGTTCAAGTATTAATAATATTCTCCTACTGATATTCGGTAATGGCGACTGCTCTCAACAGAGATAAGCCAGGGATATTATAGTACCCAGATGTGTGCGCAATACACAAGTGCACAGAACACAAAGACAACAGAACAGAAAGTCTGTTCCTTCACTCTCATAAATTCGGTGAGAGGGCAGATCCGACATGACTGATGAGAGATCAGGCGTAGGACCAATTGTTTGACGTGCTTTCCGAGGTACGGGGGTTTCATCACCAGCAACTTCCAGACTGCGAGCTGTTTTTAAAACAGAAAAACTCAGAAACCCCCGACCCAAGATTCAAACCCGTGGCTTCTTGAGTAGTGACCAGAGCGAACTAACCGCTACACCAACGTAACAGTCAGTTCAATAATCGACCATAAACGCAACTTATTTAGCAATCGTTAAGATTAATGGTACGAACGAATGTAACCCAAAGTTGGTTGGTTGGTTTTATCAAATACAATTCAAATAGGAAACGGCAAAATCATAATAATTTCTTATGGCCTACGAAATCCTAACAATAACCGCTTTCGTTTTCATTTCGAAAGTATTGACAAACTTAAAATGACAGTTATGTGAACAAAAAATCAAAAGCACTCCATCCATCCATACGGAGTACTTAGCATAATATTTCTTGCCGAGTGAAACAATGTGCTTATCTTGTATCGCTATTTCATCACTGTAGCCTACAGTCAATGACGCAGCTATATTTCAAATATGAGCTTATTTATTTTGACCTTTGACGCGATAAATCTACACACAAATATACTGGCAGGTATTTGCTCTGCTAACATTCGATATTTTTTAGGGTTCCGTATCTCGAAAAGAAAAAAACGGAACCCTTTGTTGTCCGTCCGCCTGTCTGTCTGTCAGGACCCTTTTCTCAGGAACGCGTAGAGGTGTCATGATGAAATTTATATTAAATACTAGAATCTACTGTCCCTTAGTGCTGTGAAATAAACAAACTTCTAATATAATGCAAACAAAAGATACGGCCGTTTATGTTTCGACACTCGCAAGGGACTCAAAACCTACAGAGTACTTCCCGAAAACTCAAAATGTGGAAAATTGGAACGAATCATCATCTAATAGCACAAATAACGGAATAAAAATAACCGTATTTTTTATTTACATCATACAATAAAAATAAGGCTTGTACGGAACCCTGGAACGCTCGGTGCGCGAGTCCGACTCGCACTTAGCCGGTTTTTAACCGATTTTTGCTTTAATTAGTTTTTAGTTTGTGGTGTTATTACTTCTTAATGTCTGTGGCATCAATTCTTTTGAGATGATATTATTGAACATCAGATAGGTCAGTTACAAATTCGCTTAAAGGGAATGTGCAATTTAGGCGGTCTTGTCGCTAAAAGCGATCGCTTCCAGATACTTCTATTCTATCTACCAATATAATTGTCTAATATGTATTAAATTCAGTGATTTCATACGTGGTTTTACTACTAGCTTTTTATCCTATATGCCAAATTTCTTCTCATAATCTTACAGTAAGTTAAGATCCTCTGAATCGAAAAAAGAAAATTTTAATATTATCGCGATGTCGCAATGGCAAAGGAATATTATTTTACATTCCTATTGGGATCCATTTGTCTGTCTGTGACAACGAGAATCCTATTACTGTCAGCGTCAGTGCTCATCTGAAGATGCGATTATTCAGATGATGGCAGATTACATTCACTTGTAGGGTTGAATACAGTGTTAAAGTACTTGTTTCTGAAGTTTACGCGAATACTACACATTTAATAAAACACTTTATGGATGTAGACGGGGTAGTCTACCCCGTGACCACGAGCGCTGTAAAGTTCTCGAAACGTCGGGATGAAAAATCTAATAAAGTATCGCGAAATTATCCGTAAATTGTGTTTTATTAAATACAGTGTTAAAGGTCAAGTACGGTATTTAATACTTCATAAATTACGAGTTAAACATGGCAGAGAGAGACATTTTGTCTACGTAAAAAAAGAGAAAGTAACTATATGACTCTTCCTACCTACAATTTGGAATGGTTTGTATTTTCAGATAGACAACACTTTATCATGATCTGCGGGTCTAAGATGCGCGCTTCTTTATCATTTATCGAGGCAATCGATAAACTTCAAACGTCTTTTTACCATATTATAAAAGATTTTTACGAACTTTAACGTTCTCATTAGTTTCAAAAAGCAATAAGAATTGTCCTAGCAGTTCAAAAAATGAGGGGAAAGCATGTTGTTTAGAAAATAAAATTATTTTATTGACGCGATGAACAGTAGCGAGGCGTGCATGTTAGGCCTACTGACTATACTTTACTAGAGTTAAGTACTTACTTAATAAAACAAATCAAGAGACAGCCCTAGTCAGGTCAAGAGTGGAGTTGCGAACAGCTAACTTTGATAACTATTGCGCCTTTACAAAACTGGTGGCATGATATGATCTGATCGAGAAGTGATCCATCATTTCTTAAATGGAAACAATTAGCTGAATTAGAGCTAAAACTGTATCTTAAAAGATGACAGCTCAAAACTAAATTTTAAAAAAAGCGAAAAATGTATTGAACTCCAAACACTGCTGCGTATGATTAAATATTTATTTCTCTCTTAAAGTACATCTTTATTATTTGCCTTTAGGCAGATGCAAGGATATCAAAGAACTCTGATATGTCGAGATAAAAATGCAGAAATAATTTATTACTTGTCACAATCATCCTCCATCATGCTGGTGCCTTTGATGATACCATAATATGGCGCATCACGATGGTTCGATTTGAAGATACAATTAAAAGGTGAATAAGAGTCTTACTTCGACAGAGGCTTTGACAGCAATTGTTGACAAAGATGGCTTCATTTGTTAACAATACAGCAGATTTGCGATACAAATGAAGCGTGAAGCCTAAAAGACATAAAAGGTTTTTAATTTTATTGTTATTGATAGTTTATCGTCGCCGTTAGAATAAATTGTGTCGTCTACGAGTATAACCGCTTCATATATTGTGTCCGACAAAATCATTACTTGTACCGATAACCAAATTTTCAATACCATCAAAATATAATTAAATATTTGGATATTTAGAAGTGCTTCAAGAAATATTTGCCAAAAAAAGTGAAATGAAAGTCCAAAAAGTCTGACAAGTGACGTCTGTTATCACGCCATCCAATTAGAATGATCCATCAGACATAACACCGGAGTTATGCGTGTAATCTTAGCCTTACTCGTTCATTCATCATCGCATCGGGCAAGCTCAATCGGCTCGAATTCTGTATGTATGTAGGCAGACTTTCTCTGGGTGAAACGTTGTGGGGGGACTCGACCTTGTTGAGGGAGGCTGCCACCTGCGCGTACGCAGCCACTTGTCACTCTAACGTAGACGCGCGCGCACCGCGTCCGTGTAGTCTAGACTCTAACGGGCACGTGTGGACGAACTTTTTTTCTTCGACTTTTTTTTTCAGCCAGAAACTCTGTGACCTTTTGTGTGAACTGTGACTGTTGTGGACGGTGCGGTGTCGGCTTTTGTTTTTTTGTTCGGAAGATCTGCTGGTGAGTTGTTTATGTGGTTAATTAGTTGTAAGGATAATTAATAAACGCTGTTTTTTTTATTTGTAATGTAAATTAACTAAAAAAATATTATTGATGCAGGTCAGAGGTTGCCTAGTTTATAAAAAAATATGTTGATTAATTTTGAACTAGGTAATATTAATTTCTATGTTTTTTAGTGGTCGCTATGGCTAGAGCTTAAAAATATTTAATAGAAAAATAACATTTATAGACAGTATTCACACACATTAAGTACAAATATTATCAAGTCTTTTATCATTTTGTCGATGGTGTTTGAAATTAAAAATACAGTATTATTTACAACACACACAAATGATTAACCCATCACCCGACTAGGCAAGTACACAAAACATCACTTTCTCATTTCGAAAACCGATACATCATCAAGTTAGAATGTATGTCAGGAATCGCACGCAGCCTCACCGCGCAAGTGGGACGCTGCGCATGCGGTAAACTTGACAGGTGTTTAGGATGACACGTTCTTTTTAGCATAGGTACCGCATTTTGTACAATTTGTAGGTACTTTACAAGGACCAGCCGTCATTTGGCTGTAAAAAACTTTGATACTGCTAAGTATGATTGATAACAAAAAATAAAAAAGCTTGTTTATTTTTTCACCGTTTTATGAATAATCATGACCTGGGTGTATTGCGATCCAACTTATTCCGTTCAATTCCGAGGCAGTTCAATTCCCACTCAGTGTAAACGAATATTATCAATATAATAATATTATAATAATACTACAATGGTATGAATATTAATATTTATATGTTTTATTATAGTAATATTATCAATAGAATGCGAAATTGCAATAAGAATTGCTAATTTGACTGTAAAGCAGAGCGTTTTACCAGTCAAAACTGCATCGTAATACGCACCCTGAAACGTTTTCAAACAAATATCAGGCGAGTAGATAAAGCTGTGTCCTATTTTTAGTGCTACGAAGATTTGGCTTTGACTTCACGAATAGTACATTAAGTAAGTAGGTAAAGTGGTTGAACAATGTACCTCTAATACCTAAAAATTTAATTTTGTCCTTTACGATTAAGTTAATAAGATACAAAATGCAATTTATTCTAATAGATGTTCTACGGAACACTGACCGCGCAAGATCAACTTACACATGTCCAATTTATTTGCATATTTGTGCGGTCGTTTTTTAAAACGCCACGCCAATAACACAGCGTGATTCTCTATGATCATTTACTTTCACTTTAATATTAAGATGATAAGTCTACAAATAGAGACGCTCACAATTATAATGACATAAAAGCTATTAAGCGGCTTTTAAAGCCGGCATCAAAGCGGGATTTCTCCGCTTTAGAAAAAAAAATCGCGAATATGTAATCAAACTCTCCTTTGTTGTCCAAACTTGTGTGATTACCTCATTTGCACTTGATAGCGCTGAAAAGTAACTGACATAGCCTATGTAAGTGGGTGCTTTTTTAAACGCGAAGGAAATCCATCACGCTTTTATTTTTTGCCCTGAAGATGCCAGCAGATTAAATTGAACTCCCAGGAATGAAAACAGCTGCTGTTCTTTTAATAGTTTTACGCTTGAGTACCTTTAATACCTTAAAGTACAGGTGGACTTATGTTGGGTGGTGGTGCTATGACAGCTCCTCTCTCTCTCTCTCTCTCTCTCTCTCTCTCTCTCTCTCTCTCTCTACTTATTTCGGTGTGGCCTAACCTTCATAGCTGACTCAGCCGACTTGGAAATATTTAAGGAGCCTAAGCTTTTCCATTTGTAGTGGTCGGTGGCCAATCGGATGGACCACTTCCGAAAATACATAGGACCACTTCAGTTTGCCCGATCATCTCGCCCAGAGGATCTCTATCTAGACCTTACCCTTACCCTTTACGCTTTTAGTAATCTACAAATGGAAACAAAATAAAAACTCTCTAATTTTCTCTCATATGAATGCGCACGCGCCGCTCTGAAACTCATTGCGTAAACAAGCCATTGACATCGAGTGCAGAGGCGTTGACATTCGCGTTTAACCTTGACTTTGTGACCTACAGTGAACCATACGTGCTCATTCCAAATTTGAAATCAAATTGAATTTGAAATACGAGTTTATTTTTAAGTTTGGGTTTCATGATATTTTCATGAAATTTAATAAGTATTGCAGATTCGATGAAAAGAACATCAAAACCCTTGCTTGTCTAATATCAAGCACTAGGATCCTTTAAAATAGACATACGAGAAACAAAATCCAAACCACGCTTGTTAGGGCGAAAGTCAACTATTTTAATTTTAGTTTTCAAAAGTAAAATAGTTGACAAACAAGAAGTTTCCTTTTTTATTGCCTACTGTGTTACAACTTCATGTTTTTGACCCATTCAATTTTTGTCATGAAGAGTTACACTTATTTTCGGCCGTTACAATTTGAATTACATGGTCAATTTAGCAACTATTGTTGACTCGATTAGCATGAAATAATAAATATGCATGAAGTTTTATTTCTCTCTGGTATTTAACTGTTAATTATTTAGTTAGATATTCAATTACATAAATTAGATACAAGCATTGGACTGAGGTTAGTGTGGCATTGGAAGGTTTAGTGCTATGCACTTAACTGCATGATGTTAGTGTTTTACAAGCGCGTATAAACTACCACAGAACTTTAATTGTTGATAACGAGAAAGATAAAATCAAACTACAAGTGATTTTCTTTAATGTTTTACTTATACGTATTAACACGTTCCGGGACAGTGCCCGCCTACAGGCGTGAAAACAATAAAACATCTATTGTGTCTGGAGTAGTGTCCCGGAACGTGTTAATAATTATTAAAATAAAATAAGTTTTAATCTTATAAATTTGTGTAAGTGAAAGGTAATTATTATTTAAATTCAAATTATAAAATAAATAATTTGTCAGTCTCTTATCACACAATGACTCTTCACACCCAACGCTTAAGACACAACACTTCTAGTTTCCTCTTTTTAGGTAAAGTTTGCAATTACATAATGGTATAAAGTGACCAAATAAAAATTTACTTCTTGTATCAGCTATAGGTAACAAACTTTTTGTAAAACTTTATGAGCCGTCAGAAGCGTATAACATAGCATGATGGCATGACAGAATCATGAAGATACAACCAAAATCTTACTATTCAAACTAAATAGAACATCCCCTGGGGTGTATTTACTCAGAAGTGAGACGGGACGTCTGACGGAGTAGCGATAAGCTTCATAATGAACTCATATTCGTCAACTACGAAAACTTGCAAGTTTGAATAATAGGGTTGTCTCAAACATAGTGGAGGTTTTTAAAATCAAGTATTCTGATCAAGATGAAGGAACTTTTATCATTTACTAGCGGCCGCCCGCGACTTCGTTCGCGCGTTTTGGTTTTGCTCTGTTTCCATAGGTAGTAGCGTACGTACATAATAATTTACAGCTAGTCATTTATCAATAGGTGCGTCGACGTTAACGTTGTGCTACGATTTGTAGAAAGTTGTTAAAATATTAACGCATTGCAACATAACTCGGAAAGGAGGCGTAAAGTTTCATAGTTATTTTCACTAATAATAGCAGAAGCTTATACAATTTCAACTAGGTCACGTGCATGCAGAAAACTAACAAACAAGCGCTAACTCAAACTAATTATTTCCTTGTTTCTCCTTTTTTTGCCAGTGGCAACCCTACCTCAGAGAGTTCCCGGGACGTAAACAGGAAACGACATCGCAGGCATTCGCGCAATCGACTAATCGTTGTTAATAGGTGAAACCCATCTCCGCTTGATATGAATCAGGACCATCATTTTTTGTTCAGCTCTCTCCAATTAAGCAAAGATTGATGGGGATAAATTGTTTATTGAACCAACCGATTGAGATTGAGATCAGTTATCGATTTTGTGATGGATGATTCTGTTGAGTTGGATCTGCAAGTGAAAACAAAGGTTGAGAGCCGAAAGCGCAGGATATATGTTGTTAACATAATTCGATTAATTTTGGGCATTATTTGTTGTATGCCATGATGCAGTTGTCGGTTATTCAACATTGAATGTTTTTTTAGAAGCTTCCAATTCGTGAAGCGTGACTATTAAATTTATTATTCGGCAAATTATGCTACATGTTTCAGAACACATTTTGGAAATTGATAATCATGACTGAATTTTTACATCGACTAAAATTTTGTATTGAAGTCAATGGCTGAAGAAGAAACACGATCGTAAGATGCGTTAAGTTTTAAGTTTGTCAAGAACCTACATTTGCTGACACGATTTCACAAATAGCATAAATACGACAGGTATTTACGTTTATTATGTCTTAGCACTTCGTCATGCTTAAGTTCTAAACAACTAGTAAGCTCATAAAAATTATAAACGGAAGCAGATATCTCTGTGCTTTAAACAACTCGTTTAAAGCTTGAATAAACTGTCTTATTAAGGTCAAATTAGTTTTAATCTACAGATATCGTCTTACAAACGAGCGATTGCTTTATCTGGCCCAATAAATCTGAGCTGCCTCAATTAGAATTTGGAGACGACTCTAAAAGTAAATGAGGAGTTAGTAATAACTTTGATGGAATGAGCTTATTTTTATTAAGTTTCCATTTAGATGATATAGGATAAATCAATTTACTGTATTTATGAGGGTGTATAAATATAATTAAAAAAAACATCACTAATTTGTGAGTTGATACATTGTAAAAGTTCACTTAAAGTTATTTTTTTTCGGCAGTGAGTGAGTTTAAATTGCATATGCGAGTATATCAAGCACAAAGCAAGTTAATAAAGAAAAAAACTTAATCCCAGCGGGTTTCAGTGAAGCCGGTCACAATCAACTCATTTTTCAACACAAACATCCATTTTCCTCGAAATTTTCTCAAGTTTTTATTGACTTTAAGCCATTTCTTACTCTACTTAGCATGCATTGTAAGCGTTCGGCTAAAGCGAATGATGAAGTTAAACTTTCATCCATTCAAATTATATTTCCTTTCCGTGGGAATTTTATATGGTAATTAATATCTTCGGCGATGGGAACCCTTTGTTCGTAGTTTTTGAGGCTGTAAAATGGAAAGTAGTTTGACGACATGCCTAGCTTTTTGTTGGCTAGGTTAGTGTTCTGGATTTTGATAAAGGTTTTGTTTTATCGCCTTTTTTAAGTAGCAAGAGTGACTCAAGTAGCTCTATAAAGGACTGACGATCCGTGTTCCTGAAAGATAATTATGAATAATTTTTACTTTATAAACTATCACTAAGTTTACGCGATTAGGAAATATTTTTTGTTTTAAAACTAATTTTCTCCAAAAAAAAATATTCTGGATGTCGGATCCTTGAATTGAAGATACCAAAATATACTGTCAGAAGTCTTCTTCTTCTTTTCGTGTCGACTCTGGCGTTATATTTTTGAGGACCAGTACTCGGCGACTGTCAGAAGTTAGGACTCTCATGGAAAGAAAATATTGCAGAAATATTTTTTATGAAAGACAATTTTCTTGAATGAGAGGCCGCAGGGAATCGGTAGTTTCAAATAAAATGACGTATATAACACAGTTCACGTCTGGCAAAGGCAAAGTTCAAGAATCCCAACGTTCAGGTTTGCTAGCAGATTTACAATCAAACGGAACTGCGGAGAAAGTCAGGGTCAGCAGACGCTAGCCACTATATCGGTGTTAATAGATTATGTTTATAGGCGAAGAACCTTATTAACATGTATAAAAAGACGACTCTGTGCCGTCGTAACGATTCTACAGTCGTTTCGGGTTGATAACCCAATTAAATAGGGACTTCGAATTTAATTACAAAGGTAATTATGTAGGTTTTATGAGTGCATTTTATGAAAAGGGGAATAAGTGGGTCACGGTTGCGTACATAACAGCTTATTATTAATGACACTAGAAAGGAGACTATTATAAATTATAAAGTATTTAGGCGTTGCTTTCGACTACTAAAAATTTTAAAAAGCTTTGAGTTTGTTCCTCGAACACAACTTCAATTCACATCTTAAAATAATCTTCTCTTTATTAGTTAGGTTACCTCATAAAAATCAAAATCAATAAATAGTAAACTAAATAAGTCCGATCACATTAAGACGTTCGATACCCTGAGGCTATGAAGAAAGCAAAAAATATGGACCCTAAATGACAAATGAAGTCAATTTGTCATCTTTGATCGGAGAAGATAAGCCAGCTTGTAGCCACTTTGTATCATGAAATTCAAAACATCAGTTTCAACTAATTAGTTTTTTCTAGGTGTTTCATTGTTATCGAATTCAAAAAATACAAAGACAGAAATTGAAATTTGCATATTGCACCGTATAGCTAAGCTTGGGTACTTTGGTAGTAGTACTTAGTACAAAGTACTATTCTTACGAACGAACGTTAGTTAAAGCCAATAATTCACATGAGCAATCTACGAGACAAATATGAAGCTAGATAAAATGTATTTAAAACTACCAATACAATTTCATTTTAAAATTACAAAAATACTTATATATTGAGAATGTAAATTTGTCTGTTTGATCTCTTTTATCTATACAGTGACTTCATCACATGCCCCCGCCAATAAGAATGCATTTGTTGTCAGTCAAGTTAATTGGAGTGGAAGGCTTTGATCGGCCAATACAGCCTTAAGCCCGGATAAGCCCATCGGCTTAAGTCAACACTGTCATGTTTAACCATAATATACAAGCCGGATTCGATTGGAGAGTGAAATTAAGTGGTGTTATGTATGGAATAGAACTTAAGATGCGATGTTAAATTGTTTTTTTTTTACATTGATGAGCCTTCTAAATTAGTCATGTCTAAATATTTAGTCGCAGGAACTAAAGAAAAATTATGATTGCTTATAAAAAAACACTACACAAAAAAAGTAAAATAAAAAATACGATATTGTAAATCTCTTTTGGAGTGGTCGAGTGGTCTTCATATTAACACATGACATTAATTAGTAACCACGATTAGGATGCCTTTTAACGAATTGTCACTTTAGCCGCCTCCAAGCTCGAACTTTTTAATACTCTAAGAAGTCGAGTACCTTTTAGACTGCTTGTTTTTTCCGCATTTTTTGCATCTCATCTGTCAGATTAAGCGCTAGCATAATTATTACACGCTAAATACCTGCTAATACACTTTCACTGTCGCAGTCGAGATACACACAACCAGTTTGATAGCGGAATCACAACCTGAAACAAATGAATAACCTTGAATAGGATCGCATTCGGGCAAGGTCGGGTAATTATATAGGATGTAAAAAGAAGTACGAGTCAAATTCAAAGGGGTGGTTGTGAATCGAGTTTGGAATACAGGAAAACTTTTTTTTTAACATAATGATTAAAAAAAATTTTTTTCAGACCTAGAATTTGGTTCGTACTTTTTTTACGGCCTGTATAAGAAAGAAAATAAATTGTTATAAGATAAAATAAATATATTGCCCTGTATAGTGGCTTTAAACTTTAAATAATATGCTTCCACTGAATTTTGGGCAATGAATCTCAATAGACCGAAGCATAGTCTCTAACTATGAGCCTTATAAAGAAGCTCAAAATCACACAACGAGCGATGGAGAGGGCTGTGCTCGCTATTTCTCTACGAGATCGAATCAGAAATAAGGAGATACGTAGAACACCCAAGGTAACGAACATAGCCCTGAGTATCAGTACGCTCAAGTGACACTGGAAACATAGCGCGAAGAACTGATGGCCGTTGAGGGAAATTTTTAGATTAAAGACCCTTTGTTTGACCAATGACCTAGCGTAAGACGTCCACCACCAACCAGCGGCCTATGTTCAGCAGTGGACGTCCTTTGACCAATGATCAATAAATGATTTTAATAGAGATACTGGCTTTGCATATAGAGAAAGAGATAGAGAGATTGGCTTTGCAAAATACGCATTATGAGGTAATATAATGCAGCGATAGGTAAACAGAGGATAGACTCACTTAGTCCAATGAGCTGGAAATCCCACATGACCGTAGAGAGGATCAGGCGAAGGACAATCTCAGCTTAATGTACTTTCTAAAAAAACTACAGAAAAACATCAAAATTTGTATTATTTACTGGTGACCATGATAATTATTATTATAAACCTAGGCATCACTGACTATTAATCTAATACACAAAATGAACTCAAACCACAAATAATCGGGCATTCATAAATTAACAAAGCTTCATCACCGTGACATCAGTAGATGCTTGAATTGTATTGTAGTATTTTTCTGTCGGTGCGTTAAATCTTTGTTAATGCCTTTCAATAGTCAATTGAGGTTGCGTGCTTTGACTCGTTTAGCTGGAAAAGTGATGAACGTCCCTCTAAAGATATAAAACACAATTTAGTTGTTAACAGTGTCGGTCAAAATAGCCGCTAGTTAAAAACACATTGATAAGGCTCTATGAAATGAATTAGCAACAAATTCATGATGACTTCTATTAAAGTTTAGGTGGGATTAATAAGTGGAAAATATTATTTGAATTGTTCCTAAAAGGAACGTCATTTTGTATTAAATTTAAGACAGATAATACAAACCAGAACTTTTTAAGACATTGAGAAACAGGCCGTATGACACAACCGATTTGTTATCTAGGTACTTATATCATTTTGTAATTTCGGGCCCAATTGGCTGCAAGTTCTATTGTGTATTATTATATTTTTTTATTACATTTGTGTTAGGTTAGATTAATATATATGTACATATATTGTGTCATGGCATGTGACTGGCCACAAAACGTCATTATGCAAATCGAAATGTAAGAAGCAAAAAAAAATTAATAAGAAAATATTTTAGAAGAAAAAAATCCCGCTAAAGTGTGCAACAATTAAGCAAAACTCAAAGTATGTAGCAGTTGCTGCTTTTCTTATAATAAACGTGAAACATTTAATAAGCGTACATTTTGCCTATTCTCATTAGCATAGGTCTAGTTAATTTACTTCAAAACAGAAACGGGGCAATTTTCCCACGATATTTACAAACTGACAAGTTGAAGTGATGATAAAAAGAACTACGACGAGCTCTAGTGTTGTGATAGTGGCATCGACAACATCGATTTACATATGTCTCAATGTAAACAAAAAAATATGTAAACGCGACTAGGATTAGGATTCGATACTTTAGTTTTGCTTAACCTTTTTATTAAGCTTCACCGAATTTTAGCGCATAGTTAAGACCCTTTGCACACTGCGACTTTTGACAGCGATGCAGTCACGCTTCTGCATCGATGCTAAATTAAATGTTAATTGGGTCAATCAACTTTTCTTTGTCTTTTCGTGTCCCAAGTGTTCAAAAGCAATTTTCAGGAAAAAATTACTTAATTCAATATATTTTATGAAATAAACTTATACTTAGATCATTAAGAAATATGAAAATATTTTTTTGATAAACATTTTAATTAAATTTTTCGTTTTTGGCTAGGTGACCCAGGGGACAATTTTGGGCTCCCATACAAAAATCTGCTGTCCCCACGGCAAGTTTCTCTCTAATTTTTAGGTCTGGTGTGAAAAAACTGTATGACAGCAGATAAATCTTATATGGCATCCCAATCAACAAAGCCCACAGTTTCACGTGTTTAAAGAGACGTCCGAAAAATTTTACGATTTTTTAGGTATTTTGACTTTTGAAATTGTGTCCCTCGGAGTGCAGTTATTTTGTTGTCCCCTGACTTACTTATCTTATATTTAGTATTATGTTTTAAAATGGCACAACTAAAGCTTGCACCTATCAGAAAACGGTCTAGGTCTCACGTGACCATGTCCGTTATTCTCGCGACTGATAATTTACTCGGCAAGTTCATCCGCCGTCAGAGGTGACGCCAAGTGTACGTTTACTGTTCCGCTGGCCACCACGCATTTTCCCAAGTATTTCTTTTATTTTTCATACTATGAACTAAAATGCAATAAGCAATATGGTCTAATATCACGTGAGAATATGAATGAAGGTGAATTGGTGGTTAATGGCGTGTTTATATTTTTTTAAAGGCTAAATGTCTTTGGAGTTACTGGTCCCCTTCCTCACTATTTAGGTGACTCAAGAGACAAATAGAGGTAACACCAGAGACAAAACGCGGTTATTGTATCAATAAAGTTTATTTTATCATACAATAATTAGTTTTTGCTGTAATAACTTGTAATTTAATATTGTTTTAACAATATAAAGCCTTATTATAGTGGTTTTTCTTATCCCATCTTGCAGTCTCATTAAGTAAAGTTCAACATATAACTTTCTTAAAAGCTGATGGATGTACAGTGTTTTACTATTATTTCTCCAAATAATAAAGTCTGAAATATTATACCCATACCTGTTACAATAATACTTAGTAATTTTAGGCAATTTTTGATTATACTCAGTATAAATGTAATCTGTTACTCAGAGAAATGATATCATACACCCATGCCAAAACACAAAGGCGCTGTAAGAGAAAACTTACAAAAAGATCGAGAGAAACAAAAAATACATAATATTAAATGTGGTACGTAAATAACGTAATACATAATTCAGGCGAAGAAAGACCATGTCTGACTTTAATCTATTCTATTTGCCTAAAAAGTCCGGGTCCTATGTAGTAATCAATACCATCGTTAACAGCCGTAGGATGTCCATTGCTAATAATAAACCATCCCATAGTTTTCTATAGAGACCAGTTGCAAGCAGTTAAGTTGCAAGTCGTCTTCCCATCTCACCGGTGAACTCTATTGATAAAAGATCTTCAATCTAGAACTTTCGTTCTTGAAGTTATACCCACTTAGTTGGATCATTTGTCCCACCTAGACTCGACGAAGCAATTGTCACTCACTTCAAGAGTTGGTTTCCTTAGCTGTACGCATCAGAAATGTAGATCGATAACATCTGGTGCTTAAAACTGTTATGATGACTATGACATTAGGGTGGAAACCACGTTCACGTCTTGTGTTCAGATACTGAAAAGGGGCCGGATTGGCTTCGAAATTCATTAAACTGCTTAAGCAGCTTATGCTAACTAAGTTCAGCATCCCCCAACTCTTGTGGCTCGGTTCCGAATCCACACAGTCAGTTGGTATTTGGGAGATCCAAAGTCCTCAAAATAATAATGTAGTCCATGCAATATCAAACCTGAGTTTAAAGAGTTGAGGAAGATGCTTTGGAATGAAGTATTACTGACGTTGGAGATAATTTCAAGTTTTTTGCTGATGTTTAGGATATGGATTTGATTAACTGTCTGAAGTTGAGATTGGATTTCAGCCGGAAGGTCATCCAATCTCAACTTCAAAGAAGCAGAAGGTATTCAGTCACTGAGACAGATACTCAGGTGATCAGGCACAGGGAAATTTCCTTAAAATCCCTTTTAAGGGATAGAGGTGTTACATTTCAGCCCAGATTCGGGAGGACGAGCTGTTTTAGGGCAATTACAAGACACAAAACCCCAGAAACTTTATGCCCTACCTGTTTTTCCGAAATAATTAAGAGCCTCTTAGATAGTTGCCAGTTGCATTATATGAATAGCTTGAGCGAGAATGATCTCTTGATTCAATAATATTATTCAGGCTTATCCTCTACTGAGGTTAGCCCAAATTGAAGTAGAGAAATGACAAAACGTACTGCTTAACCTTGAAATAAAATGATACGGTTGTGATTTCTGTCTTTTCTTACAAAGAAAGGCATATACATTTGTTATGCTTGTAAAACTTTTTGATAAAATTGTTGTTTATTTGCATATTATTGTCTCTTGGGTTACATATTGTCTCCTGACAAACCATATTGTCCCCCTGTTTTTGCGCAGATTTCTGTGTTTTATTTCACTGACAAGTATTGTACCACGAAAAATATTATGTAGAACTTTAAAGGTTTATGAGATAAGTTAGCCCAAGAAGTATTTTTATTATGTGACTGTTTTCTAAAGAATTATAAGAACTTTTAGGATTGGTTTTTGGATTAGTGAGTCAAGAGACATAGTTTTCAGGTATATAAAAAAAGTCTTAATAGTTAATAAATATGTGGTAACTGATTTAGAATGTTATTAAATAGATCTTGCTAAGACAGTTATTTATATACCGATTTTTTGTTATTAATTTACTCGTAAATCACACATCAAAATTCGTGCCCTTTCTTGAAATATGATTGATTAATAATTGAGGAACACGGATCTTTTGTAAAAATCATGATCCCCTTAACTTTTTTATTTCTCTCAACTTTTCACGTTGGGACAGAGAAAAGTTGATTCACCCAATTGCGTGAGTCGCGGTACTATCGTCCGTTTACAAAACGCGCGTTAGTACCTATCTATGCTATAAGTCGCAGTGTGTAAGGGTGGAATGAACAAAGACTCTCAGAACGAGATATTGAAAAATATATCGATGAAACAATCCCATTTCTGTTCCAGCCCATTTGGTTATAGTTCCGAACTACTTTAATTGACATTAACAAACGACCTTTTGTTATCTTTAGTGCCACCGAACACCTTATAGAAAAACAATTTTTTTTTCGTCATCAAGCGCTGAGAACATGATAATTGAGAAATCGCACAAAAAGCTGTGAATTGGATTAAACATTGTTCCAACATAAATCTTGTAAACAAAAAGGTGAAACTCTTTTAGTTTGTCAGAAAAATAAAAACACAGACCTATAAGCGATTAAATAATAATAATTGTAATGACAGAGTCATTGACTGCAGTGATTATATTCTCTTTGTTGACTGCCGTTGACTAACTGAAGTCACTATACAAGATAAACGAACGCCACAATTTATTATTAGGTATCATTATGTAATCCAAATTTATACCTGAAGTAGTAAGTCGTAAGTTATATCAAAATTACGCAAGTTAAGTATAACATTGAGATATTAACATTGTCAACACGTACATTAAACACTTTTAGTCACAACTTTCTACTATAAAAGGTACTTTAGACTATAAAAGGTCCATTAAACATTCCATTTTGCGGCACAAAGGAGTTTCAGCTGATGAATGATGGAATTTGTAACATGTCCTTTGTGTCCGCATAATTTCATACTACATTATTAAGCCGACTTGGGGCGACTTCAATCTACTCGTAACATTGTTGAATCGTTGGATTAAGAGTAAAGAGAGAAAAGTATCTATAAGAGTACAGTTTTTATAAGTAGTTCTAATAGTATACCTAGTTGGAAAAATATTATCACTTCAACAGTTTTTGCCTCACCCAATGGTTGACTGGTAGAGAAGGCTTTTAGCATTAAGTCCGCCATTTGTACTTTCTTTTGTAGGTGCAATAAAGAATAAAATAATAATAATAATAGTACATCTATGACAGTTAATTTGTAAATGCGATTTAAACGCATTTTTTTCAGTTTATTTATTTTTATTTAATTTCCAGTTTTTCGAGCCTTTGGCTGTACTTACCTAAAGTCCGCTTTTCTTTGCTTGTAGAATATTTTTAACAATCTTGACATTCCTTTTTAAAGAAATAATTTATTTTAAATAAGACAAACACAAAACTCACAGCATTGTTAATTAACTCGTCAAGGATGTGTAAACGAGACACAATAAAAATTCCATTGTTATGCGACTCTCGGCATTCGCTTGATCCCTGACTGATTACTCGTTGAATACGGAGATCTTTTTAAATCAAATAAAAAATTAATTTTGTTCACTGATATTATTTTAAAAGTTATAAAAGATTGATTACAATATTCGACAAGCACAGAAAACGGAACCTATCGTTATATCAGAATGTTTACCCACTATTCAAAGAGCTAAAAAGATAGAATACAAAACAAACCTGCACCGTCTATTTCAAACAGACAACAGATTTGCATTAATTGCATTTGTATGCTGCTATTTCGTAACACATCTGACATTCTGAAATATCCGAATATTTCAGATTTCAGAAAGTTTCTCGCTGCAGTCCGATATTTATAACATTCTGGTATTCAAAGCTTGTGACCCAGACAAATTCACACCGATTGTGATAATTTTAAACGTATTTGAACGAAATATTTACATACATTTACATGATATTTATGTCAAAAAGTGTGAACCTTACCTAGGACATTTTGTGTTATAAATCATATGAAGACACTTCTTAACGAAATAAACTTTTTATTACGTTTAAGATTCTATTATACTATGAAGCCAAATAAGATTTCTAAAAGCGAAATAAAACTGAGAAATCCGTAAAGCGAGAAAGAATTTATTACGAATATAAACTCGGTAAGGCTTTTTTACGACATTTTGTTTGTTCTTTCTTTTCATACGAATGAAATGGACGCAGTAGAATAATTATAATTTTAATTAAAAAAGCTTTGACGGAATGCTGTACGAGGTACTAATGATGCTTTACTTATGAACAGAGATAGGAATAGGTAGGGCTTATTAGCCTAAACTTCGAAGAACAAAGACAAGAATCGGAGACTCCCTTACTACATTTTTTTTCTAGGACATCTGTTGGGACATCATTAATTAGGTACATAAATAATAATAATATTTTGAATAAGTGATCGGTCTTTGTTAACTTTAAGTTTACGACTGGATAAAGTGTAACCTAAAAACAGTATTATGGCTACTATATCTATCTTTCCTCTTTATAATATTAGTATAGACAAATAAAATTCGACTCACGTATTATTTGATGTAGACAGACAGGAGCAATCTTAAGACAGCAAATCGTGTTTTATAAATTCATGCCAAGCCGTGGTCTTGACCACGGGCCCAAGACCGTCAAAAAACACAAAAATGTGATTGGACCAGTGCAAAATTGAGCATGTTCGCATGTACGTACTTAAAAAATTGGAATCAACTACTTACAATAATTCACGATAGCAAATAATCTGTCTGGTAATAACTTACACTGGGCGCATGAAATTATCTGAAGTCATGCCAATTTTGTATTGCTCTGAACACAGGTACTCTGCTACACACCGCCTCCGTAATCAACACTATTTTCAGAATACCAACGCACTGTTTCACGCACACTCATGTCAGCTTCGTCATGTCACTCCGGTTCTTAGATATTGATAAATCTAAGAACCTGCGTCTACGATCATTGCTCACGCGCACGCATCCCGAGACAACCATAAACAAATAAAGCACTTGACTTACTAACCGATATTTTTATGGATGAACACTCGTTATTTGAAAAAAACACGTTATCAATGTGCGAAAGTAACAGATAGTGCGGCTACCTAAGTTCAAAAGAGACAAAAGTTCTTTTGTTTGGTGCCGGGTGGCTCGCAACGGCGCTAACCATCTGTTTTTGTAGCTTTTTTTATGAATGAATGAGGTGCGCGCAATCTTAGATGTTATTGAGTATGATTTTGTAATGCTTGATTTAATTTTAATCAATTGTTATTAGTGAAAATAGCATGACCATTATTTTAAAGCACGCCCGTTTGGATGGATGGGCCGTTAACTGTTCTGTATAACAATTAAATGCAAATTAAAACTGTATCTAGCAAAAAATAACATATTTTTATATATTTTTCCTGTATTCTAGACTCGACTCTTAATCACCTCTTTGAATTTGAATAGTACTTTTTTCACACCCTGTATTATGTCCAGTCACAAAGTTTGGTATATATAAACTAATTACTTAAGTATTCCAAATAAAATTTATTTTTTATGTACTTAGATGATGTCCTATATGAGTCTTGATATGAATCTTGGGACAGTCGTCTTGGAAAAAAAATACTATCATAAAAAGACTCCGATTCCTCTCTGTTCTGATTCGAAGTTTAGGTAAATAAGCCCTACCTATTCCTATCTCTGCTTATGAATGAACTTTTATTTAATATTTTTCTTTTTTCTTCGTGTTTCTTATTCACGAATATCGTGATAATTATGTGTTACATTAATTAAAATGAAGAACTCTTACATTCTTGAATCTATTCATTCTTGAAGGCTTAAAAGGAAAAAAATCTAAATTGCACCAATATTAAAAGGAATAGCACCAATATGAGTAGGGGGTAGTACAGTACACCCACGTAATAATTAAACTTTTATCAAAAACGCCTCCAAAATTGATCATTAAGATTATTTTGACGCTTAAACGTTTAAGTAATGGTACAAATAATTATGTTTAGCACAAATTCAAGTAGTTAAAAAGTCCAAGCACATAGCGAAGATATCCACAAATCGAAAGGTCAAAGGCTAACCCCAAGCCGCACGCAAAATGGGTCATTTAATAACTATTATCAATCAATAACACTAAGAATAATTTTTCCCACGCTAATTCGCGAGCGAGGCGTAATTTATTACGATCATATTTCAGTGTTCGATACGTGAACGCGTCGAGTTAAGCGCAATCGATTATGCGCGTGCTCGAGCAGATGAACGAACGGCCGAAGCACTTTTTGAGGCGAGTCGATGTCGATAAACAAAAAAAAAAGAATACCTAATTGGGTAGGATTGCTGATTCTTTGAGTCTATTACCAAAGCTGGGGGCAATTATTGTGTAGTTCGTATACAACAAAAAAAATCCCCGATAGAGTTTTCTTTTTCGAAGAAAATATGTTTTTAATTTCTTATGGTCAAGATTTATATGCGTTTCGATTTCATCCGTGCGGTAGTTATTTTTACGTGTAAATATTTTTGTTATTTTTTTTTCTGTAAAACGGTCAACCCGCAATCGAATTACCACACAAAAAAAGTTTAATTGACGCGAGAATCGAAGCCCAGCACTCAATAAGATAGCCATCTTAGAAAAATAACCAACGAATAATTCAAATATGGAACGTCCGTACGTTTTTTTATTTATTTATTTATTTCAGGAACACAAACAGTATCACAATCAATGCATGATTAAAATATTAAGTTACAGTAGTACCAATAAAGCTAATGAGATATTATTCAGAAATTGGGGAATAGACTGTAAGACTAATTAAAAGTTGAGAGCGTCTCAAAGTCTAAAAGCACCCAAGAAAAATACGTTTTTTTGATTTTAAATGCCATGCGAAAGTACAACCCGCTGAATTATAATGAGAAATACGAAGATGCAATGCCAGTTGTCGTGCTAGCTAGACGATGTTATATTTGGACCTCCTTTAAGGATTTGACACACTGTATGAGTTCTGCGGTCAAGTCCAAATGAAATTGAACCGAATCGGGCAGCGTTTTTATTGACCAGACCGCGAAACGCATCCAGTGTTTCAAAGTCTTTAGTCAGTATATTGTTTTAAACTTTCATGGTCACTTACATTAGAATAGTTAGGTACGGGATTGCTACCATGTACCTTATTATTTATGAGCTTCCGATATTTCGGCACTGTTGCAAGTGCCATGATCACGGAGTAAATCATATCATCATATCGGAAGCTTATTAAATAATAAGGTACATGGTAGCAATCCCGTACCTAACTATTCTTTAGTCAGTTCCCAGCATGCACATTGAATGTTATCAAGTAATCGGAAATTTGTCTATGTTATTAAGTTGACATAATCTTCTATCAACATAAAACGCAGTTTCTAAAATGTCGTGACCACACTTTATCGATATTTATCTCAGAGCATTTTGTCCGCGTTCATCAATTTTATCGTACGATACACGCTGCGTACGCACCCGACCATGTATTGACAACGAGCTTTCATAGTGACGGGATCGGTGTCGATGAAACAATAATTTACCTTTTAATAAGTTAAGTACATTATGAACTTTTTTACATAATTGAAAAGTGTACAACTCAGTCGCATCCAGTGTTTGTTGTTTCACGAATATTTATTGTAGTAAATTACAAGTGCATAAGGTTTTTACTATTGTACTTGAACAATATAGATTACTTATTGATAACGCAATCATCTGTATACTACCTAGTCTTTATAACTATGTTTACTTCTATAAAAACTCTGCTTTTGGTGAGGGTCGGGCCGATATTTCAGAAGGCATCCAGTTTGTTCCGTTTTTTTTAAAATTGGCCTTCCATTTAACTAACTTCCATATCTAGCCCTATTCCAATGTCATTACGTAACCCACAAGTAATTTATCGATATCGATAAACGCACCTTCGACCCATCTACCTCTAATTAGCCGGTGAAAGTTACCGGCCGACTGACCACAATCCGACACCCAAGATTTGGTGGTTCAATTCTATCTACTTTCGTTTTTGACTACTCTTACTTATGTTATGATTGATTTATTTTACACACGTACTAACTTGAGTACTAAATTACTATGGACTGACAAGTCGCCACTTTTGGAACTAGTAGAATGGTAGCAGTTTTTGTACAGTACTAACGATTGTTCTTTTATCAAAGAAAACGTTATAGTGATGTAAAAAATCGTGATAAATTAGGCATCTTCTAAGTAACAGTAATGTTTCTTGCATGATAGCTAAGAATGTACGTAGGTTTAATTCGATCGTCTAAACACAAAATAGTCTAAGACTAAAAAGACTTGGTGCCTTGGTGGAATGAACTCTTAACCCAGACCTTCAAATAATTTATCATATCTTAAGAAACCGACGGCACATTTTGCGATAGAATACAGATCCGTCCATTTAGAACAATAACATGTCAGTCGACGGAATCAACAATATCTTTAACACGTTCCGGGACAGTGCCCGCCTACAGGCGTGAAAACAATAAAACATCTATTGTGTCTGGAGTAGTGTCCCGGAACGTGTTAAGCCATAATTCATCTCGACATGATCGTAACTACCGCTCGTATGTCGGAAAGGCAAGATAGTTTTGACAAGGAAATAGCCAGTCACCCCGAGTCCGCCGTTCGGTACACTGGTAGATACCTACGACTTCGTACGCCAAATTAACAAAAGAAAAAAATCTCTGAAAACTCCTTAAGGGATGATTTGGATAAAAAGTTATGTCATTCCAAGATCTGACCCTATATTATGCCAAACATTAACACGGTAGTTAATAAACGCACCCTTTGATCCATAAAATCATGGTGACTTTACCGTCTCTCTCTTACTATATTCTACCACACCCCTTGAATCGAAGACTAAAATTAACTCGTTCAATTTTAGTGAACACGAAAACAAGTTCGCACTTCCAATCTAATAGGACAACCTATCCTCATTCGAGCGAGCAATCGCGGCCAAAAGACCTGTTTCCAAGTTTCAATATTAATAAAAAGTAGAAAACAGCGTCTTGTTGAGTAGTCCGTCTCGATCTGTGCTACGAGGTCCACAATGTGGGTTTATGAGGCTCGACTTCCCACCAGCTTGGAGCCGCATTGTCTAGCACAATTAGAAGTAACTGTCAACATTTCCTAGGATTGCATGTGAATGAAACTGAGATTCATTCGACCGCGCATCTGAACGGATCGCTTTGCAAACAATGAAGGGCTGAACGTGCTTTTTCTGTGATCGCCGCGATTTGCAGTGTGTAGCTAAGGCCGAACTGGTATGATTTTATTTTCAGACTGGTACTGAAATGGCACCAAACTTATGTGAAAACATTCGAAAGGAGCCAAGTCTGAAATCTTATTCAATAGCAAATTGCATGAATAAGCTTAAAGTAGTTTAGCAGCAATTTTAATAATTATTTTAGTAAGTTCACAGATATCTACAGATAAACAGAGATAGAATAGTAATGAAATACACGGTTTTTACGTTTTTTATGTGTCAATTTATATTTTCGCTAGCCAAATGTATGGATAAAATCTACCATTCAAAGAAAAAGAAAAGAAAAAAATTCAAGTCAGAAAGACTTCGTTAAGTTTGACGTTTCCAACGTGTATTAAGTGCGTCAAAAAACACCAGGAATTATGCCAAACTGCAAAAGCTCTCAACTTGGCATTTTACCGCCAGTCCAAACGTAATTTGGCGGTCAAATAATATCAACACATTAACCACAGAGTCATATAAATTGAGTAAGGTTACCATAAAGCTCATAAAAAGTGATGCGGTAAAAGTTCGCTGAAAGCAAAAGTTCGGGTTCGTTGGCCTTACATACGAATTCGGATAGACTGAATTACGGCGAGTGATTTCTCTTTCCTTTGAAATCAATCTTATACCTTTTGTTGTGTTGTGCCTTCAGTGATACCAAGGTATAAGTTTTGTGAGCGGAATTTGTTTACAACCAATATTGACATCAAAGGTTTTGTTGTAACATGTTTGAATTTGATCGTAACCAAGCGTGATTGATATCAAAGTCGTATTTGCTCATAATATCTTTTCGATGCATTTGCTAGTCATATACGCGTTTGGTGTAGTGGTTAGCGCTCCTGACTACTATTTATATTATTTATTTATTTATATCATTTGTTCTAGTATTTTACTCATGATTCCCTCCTGAGTTTTCTACCTTTTTGTAGTGCTAATTTTGTATCACTATGTAGGTTAACAATGCATGAGAAACCTTACGCGTATTAAGTACAAAGGAACTCATTATGTGTTTAAATTCTAAATGGGTCATTCAAAGCTTTCCGTGAAAGGTGTGAAATAGCTCTCTCTCTTAGATGCACGCTTGGAGAAACTTATCACACGTTTTTGTTACCCACCTACCAAAAAAGGAGCATGAGGTTCTGAATTAATTGGCATAGGCTAGCACCAAATTTTATGATCATGGTAGATTGAATGCGTATTTATGATTCGAAGAACATCGTAACATATTGAGCTTACTTACACGCATCTTTTTGGATACCTTTTAAAATTTGTCCTTATTACAGCTCCATCTGATTGTATGTCTACTTTTTGGCATCAACGCCCTTTACAAGCATAAATATGACCTATAGAAAAGCTTAAGTTACTACAAGCATAAATTAAATATCAACTTCGATTTCATGCTTATCTGATCCATTTGTTATCGAGATTATCATATCAGTTTATGACCCAATGTTCTCATAAATAGATCTACTAATAAAGGTACTCCTACAATCTGTTTCACCACAACTTAGCTAGATGCTCCCACAATCAGTTCAGCTATAGTAACCTAGCAACAAGTCTAGACGGTCCATTGTGCGTAGTTCCACGTGAACGGCTCCACATCGGGCGTTGACTGCGCAAACGCAGAAAACGAGAGTAAATCGCGACAATACGCAGCCTGTACTTAACGTTAAGCTAGTTAGCGTTATGCTAATCACTCTTGCTTGCCAGTCATAAGTGGATTATGTGACAGGTGTAGCAATTGTTTTTTTTTTTGTAGGCGTAGATTGTGTATAAAGTTCGGTAGAAAGGTTTTTTGGTCGGTGACAGTAAAAGAAATTGCTACTGTTTCTACAGCGACCAGTTTCAAGTGGTCGTGATCCTGCGATCTTTACAAGGTCGTTTGTTTATGTTACGTTATGTGCCCTAGCCTAGCCCATTGCCCAACTGCAATTAACGCTATTTCATCTAAAACAGTGCCAAACCTTCTTCAATAAAGCCCAAAAAACTATGTCCAACACTTAGGCACATTTACATACACAGAAGAATGTTTACACTTTCACCTCTCTGTGTTTTTGAGGATGCTGTGGCCACGAGGACGCGCGTCAAACTGTAACGTTCTCAAGTGTCATTGACATTGACACTAGAAAAGTTTAGAACAAACAATCTCTCAAATGTTTGCTTAAGCTACGTTTCCACCAGATATGTACAAAAGTAGTGAGTGATGTGTGTTTTATCTATCGATCTATCGTATGATAGTACTAGCTTTTGCCCGCGACTTCGTTCGCGTGGACTTCAGGTTCGTCCCGTCTAGTAGCGCAAAAAATGTGTTTTTTTACGACCTCACATTAGAAACCTCAAAAATTGTAGCCTATATGTTATTCTGATGTATAAGCTATATTGTGGTAAAGTTTCATTCAAATCCATTCAGTAGTTTTTACGTGAAAGAGTAACAAACATCCATACATCCATACTTACAAACTTTTGCCTTTATAATAGTAGTAGGATATGTGTGTATCGTGTGATGTATTGAGAGAATTTATTTTGATATTGTTAAAATATAGCTTTTTCATATATTTCACTATTCAGGTTAGCTCATCTTTGAAGTGATTAAGAAAAAACTATCTGTGCGTTTAGAGTCGTTCCAAAATTAAATAAAAAGGTTTTAATAAAATGTGGTAAACTGATCAATGGCATTCCTTTCATCCACCTCATTTTAATGGGCTGGTGCTTAACAAAATCACCCTTAAAGTTTACAGTTTCATGAGGTGGTGGAAGTTTTAAAAGTACTTACAAACCAGAGATACCTCTAGGGCTTAAAAAGTTTTTAGTGTCAGAACTTTTAAAGCACGACTGTCCTATGTTTAGGTCAAGTCCTGAACATAGCGTAAGTAAGTAAATTCAGAGGAAAATGGTTTGAATAACCAAAAGAACATCCTTATAACTGTCAGATACTTCTTTGATAAAATATTTGCAGACATATTTCATTACTCTGCGAATATAATGACTACGTGTATGACATATTTTTTTCTAAACATACAACTTTCATACTACATTAAACATGACTACTACAAAACAGCGAATAATTCACACAACAGGTCACATGTCATAAAAATAGTATAATAATTAAATACTGTCGGTTTAAGAGATTTTTTTATGTAAATTTTTGTACGAATATGTATACGAACTAACGGGCCTAGTCTTGTTTGTTCACAGACTATAAAGCAGCCGTGTAAATTGCAAATTCGTTTTTAATGCTGAATTCCCAATTTCGTATTGACTTGTCAGCAATTGCAATGTTAACTTTAACTATTGCCGAGCAGAGTTTGAAACCGCTTGTTGATTTCTCATCAAATTCGTTACGCTGCGCTGAGCAAGTGGGCAACTGACTTTATTCTGGTTATCAGTCAAACAATTTATTATAACAATAGAACTGGCATCTCTGCTCGTATCATGAATGACATACAAATTAAAACTTCTCAAATATTACAATAGCGTCAAGTAGTCCATTTCAACTTCGTACTTTCTAAACAGAGAATAAATTATATAATTACAGAGGAACTTTGTCTAAGAGCGACAGACACCGGGAGCCTCGTGTTTTCTTTGACAGAGTCAGCAGCTCGGTGATCGGCCTCCTAAGTATTTTTCCTTCCACTTTGCCCAACACCACAAGTTTTTCGAGGTTATCAGGAAACACCTTGTAAAATCATCTACCAAAGCTTACCAGGACGGGCACGACCTTCAGAAACGAAGATATAACTGAGAAAAGAAGGAACTTCAACTATTCAAATTCTGTAATCAAGATGTTCCGAAGCAAATTTTCAGCTTAATTAACTTCAAACGCTTTATCTAAAATCTACAGTTTAGCCTCATAATGTGATGAAGTTATATAACTATTTGCCCAAAAACATCAAGGGCCTAAACTAGCTATTTTTTGTGACGCCATAAATAATTAACTTAATTCTGGAGTCTCCGTGAAAAGGGGTATAACTCAACTTATATCGTTTTTAATTTTACGGCAAATTACAAATGACAAAAAAATTACCGAATTTTCTGTCTTATCCGCGTGTTCTTACGGCTTAAAATGGCAAAGATAGTTTTCGTGCAAAGTGATGTAAGTAGGCATTTTTTTGAGAATTCCACAAATAAATACGTGTAAATAGATACATGTGCAGTTATAACATTTTGCACCGAGCGAAATTTTACTTTTGATAAATGTATAATAATACAACTTGAGTTACAACTTTATACACAATTACTAAATTCCATATAGAAGTTGTAGTCATTGATATAAATTAAGTTATATCACTTAGAACGAAATACAAGGAATAGTTATAACAAAAGTATAATGTTATTGTTAAAAGTATTATGATTTATGAGGCTGCGTGTCTTATTTACCTTCACGCTTCTTACTGGGGAGAAAGACAAATACTACAGTAAAAAAAGAATGCCAATGTAGAAGAAAACAAAGGATTTTTTAAAAGCACGCTACAACATTACAGTACAACGTAGGTATGTATAGCAGACATAAAGTACTCAATTTTTAAGTACTATTTTAATTTCACCTTGGACTGATGAAATCAATATGGTCACAGTGACTTATTGGTAAAATCACTGGGTTTGCGTGACGATATACTGAGAGGGAAATTACATTAACAAAATCTTTCAATGGCGGGAAAAACAGTTGGTATGCAAAGTAGTCTCCAGGTTCTAGGTAGTCTTTCCAGGTAGCTAAAAGATCGGTGTGTCATAATTATTTATTTCCCGCCCTAGTATTGCTCATTTACTTCGTATTGCTTATTATGTAATATCGTAAAACTCCTTTATGGTCCTCCGGTAATGTAGTGGGCTTGCCTCAGTAATAATAACCGATGAGTGATGGACAGAATAAGTGATGCTGTCTTGTGCTGTTTTCCTGCGCTTTTTTCCTCGTATTATCAATGAATTTAATGCTCGTATTATCAACCAATCTACTTAGCCTTGTGATTCCAGGTGCTATCTGAGTATCTTCTTCACGGCGGCCTAATGAGTATTTTGTTTTGGTATCCGTATTATTGGACGTTTATTGCTCTACTTCAGTTACAATAACAATAATGCACAGAGAGCAGAAAGAAAACATAATATCCTAATATTTTGCAGTTAAATCTAGCTTTTCAGATAGGGATCTTCTATTAATAAGACCAGTTATGCTATTCAACGCCATAGCTTCCATGAAAGTTATGGATATTCACGTTTAAAATCGCTAACTTGATACCTATAATATTATGCTGAAGCAAATAAACTATCTAGGTTTTAATTAGACTCAAAGAGCACAAAAATATTTTTTTCTTGTCTTCGGTATTCAAAATTAAACTATACATTAACCATTATTTAATTTTTGGTTTCGTAATGTCATTAGACTAAATCTCGATTGTAATTTTATTGCACCCAGGCGAAAATTCATTTCAATAAACGTACTAATGAAATCCATGATCCAAAAATAGTAACAAGGGAAAAAAACAAATGTACGTGACGTACGGTTTTTATAAGTACGGTATTTTTTAAGTGTATAAGGCGAGTTTTACCAACTTTCTTAGGTTTTAATTGTTTTCATTCTTAATGATTTATAAATATTAGCTTCCATCATTCATCATCATTATCAGCCAAAGGACGTCCACTGCTGAACATAGGCCTCCTCTCATTCATAGATAGATTAGAAAATTATTATTAATTAAATTTTTAGAAATATGAATAAGAGGAGAACTTTTAAATAAAAAAATACTTTAAGTATTTATCAAAGTATTTATTTGCCGCTATATTTCAGCTTATTTAATAACCGGAGATGACTCATCAATTGTATGAAAATACCCATATAATATACTTTTATCTCGCAACTGCAAGCTTAAAGTCAACAAAGTCATCATTAAAATCTTATTTACATAAAACAAAGCTGTATTTGACACACCACTTGTAGCTCGAGAATGGGTGGACCGATTTTCATATTTTTTACATTGTTGGATTTTTCTTGGCCCTGAATAGGATATCAACCATAAAAGGGGGCCGGGGTGGGACGGGTACGGGGGTAAAATGGAAATTCGCTGGGTCCACTAGTGTAGCAATAAATGACATGATACTTATATCAGAATACACATAGCTTTTGGCTACTTAAATCACCAAACTGACTACTTATACCATTTTACACATTACGTGTGAGATCTAAATGATGTGTAAGCTGATTCAACTTTATGAAAACCGAGTAAATTTGAAAATACGTACAGCCCAAAATAATCTGCATTAAAAACTGCACTTTTACATTTTGTCGGTTCAGTGATATAAAGTACCAATGAAAAATTACGAGCATTTTTATGGAAGTTGTATCATTAGACACCAATACCAATTTCATAGTGTAAAATGTTTTAAGTCAAATTAAATCAATATACACCAAATGATAAATACTCATTCTACTGTGTAAAGTGATATAACTTTAGTTTTTTTTAAATATTAAATATATTATTACATTAAAAAAATATAATTCACGGTTAAAATAAACATTGATTTTGTAGCTTTCACTTACAAAAACTTTTATTCAAAAATCTTCGCCAGAAACAAAACAGGAATTTTTTGAAACTTCAAACGTCATTTCCCAAAAAACACGATTTTCGAGTTATACCCCTTTTCACGGAGACTCCAGAATTATATGCCACATTCTCGTGATCACAGCAGCCAAGCATAAACCGAAAAACTTTTCTTACTAAGCTCACAAAGTCCGGTCCGAAGCCCAGTAACGAAAAAAATGGGTGATTGCATCAACTAATCAAGAGGGCAACACGTACAAATCTGTTTTCGATGAAGGGCCCCAGAATCGGGTCAAGTCCGCAGTGAAAGTGCGCCGGAGCATATTCGTGAGACTCATCGTGACTTTTGTTCTTTACACACAAACAATCTTGAAAACCTTAAGCATAAGTAATAGAGTTCAGTTTTGAAAAACCCACGGTTACCTGGTCAAGTACACGTAATGAGCAACTTAAATTGAATAGGTCGTTGACCGTGTTTTAATTCACTATTAGTATTGTGTTTTGATTGTAGTGAGAAATGTGAAACATCTTAGGTATTGCCGAATAATACAAAGCTATGTCTTAATAGCGAGATATGAAAATTCGAAATTGATTGCTTACTATCATCAGAAATATGGACCGGACCAAAAACATTAACAATGCAAATAAAGACATTGCTTCATTATCATCATAACAGATACTAAACGCTCATTAGACATTAGTCCAAACGAGTTTAAAAATGTGTGTGGGCTTATAAGCAACTCTGATTAAATCGAAGCTGATTAATCATCATCATTATCATTAAATGTGGATGGCAATAAACGTTTTAACAACATAAGTAAGGACATTGCTTCGATATCATCGTAATATGTGATACTAAATACTTAAGAGGTGTTACAAATTCATCTTAGTGTTTAAAATATGTGTGTGGGCTCCCCGACACCGATTTGTGATTAACATCTAAATTTTTAAGGAATGTTTGGTATAACAAGTAGCAAACAATTTCACTGATACGATCATTAAAATTGGTGATCACGATACGAGGGCTCCGTCAGTTCACGTCATCACTAATGATCATTGTGAGAATACCGACAATGAAAGTGGTTTAAAATAGCTGTAACTACACGGTGGATCGGTTTAATTAATATAAATGACTGTAGCTACTTAACCTGGCAAAAGAGATTACATTCCAGATAACTAAGAAGACAAATGGTAGCTATCTCGAAATCTTTTGTCATTGGGCCTATTGAAACAATTGTTGTAGGTAACATATATTGTCTTAGATATTAAGGAAAATATACCGAAAATGAATGATGATGTTCGGATGTACTTAACTCCAGTATTCATATAGACGAGTCAGATTCAATCTCAAATTCAGATGCCGCAGATAACATTGAGGCGACTTGAGTTATGCTCGTTGGAAAGCACAGGGATATTGACACTTGCGCATTGAGCGTACAGCAATAAAGCACAAGTGGTCACACCCAGCAATTACACAATGGGCACTCCACTCACCTGCATACTCCGCCGGAGGTATGCACCAAAAAAGCTGGGACCAAAGAGATCCGGAACTTTCACCCCGTCCCACGACACAGTTGCCCAAAAATACAACCCGTTTGAAGGGTACGCCCAAATATTCGGTGATTAAAGTCGATCGTGGCTCTTTACTTTCGCAGCGCTACACACTCCTGCCAATTAAGCCTGGCAGGTCGGCCCCGCTGTTTTTGGCTCAGTTTTAATCGGAAAAAATTAAAAGTCAAATCGAAACATGGACGGGATCGAGAGCGCTCTTACCCCGTGTCAGCGCTTATCAGAGACATCATTCACGCCCGTATTAAATGGGATGCTTGGCGTTTCACTGTGTTCATTAAAATTTAGATACAGTTTCGTGCTTTGCATTCATCTAGTTTAGCTTTGCCGATTACAGTAAAGAAAAAAATGAGAGACATTAATATAGAACTGCCCAATCGCCATCTTTGATAGCAAATTTTGATAGCCAATAAACACTCGATTAACACCCTAACATTAGCAACAAATGACTCAATTAAATAAATATCCGCCAGACAACACACCAATTGTCTGGTTTCGTAGTAAGGAATTTTCTTCCTTGTGTTACGAAGTACCAGACAACGATTATGACGGGGGCGTCTCCTATAAATACTTAAATACATATTACATCCATGACTTAGGTACAAATGTTCATGCTCATCACACAAACATTTGCCCCTTGCGGGATTCGAACCCGCGACGGCCGGCGTAATAGTCAGGAGCGCTAACCAATACACTAAACGCGTCGACTCAATTGATCAACAAACCATAAATTCTCAAATACGAGCTGGATTAATTTATGGATCTCCATTCAAGGTTAACTCCCAGATAAGATTACAGAGGTATTCCAGACAGGTTTTCGCTTTCAAATCCCAACGAGATAAAAGGATAGAGCCCACGACTCTCCGTGACCTTTCAACCCCTACTTTCATAATGTTAGTAGGTGCTTCGTTTTAGAGTGCATCTCCATAATATAGAAAACCTAGCTGTATGAAATTGAAATATGAAAGTAACGTATTTATTACAAAAGGAATAAATTCATGAACTTTTCATTTTCATATGTATTTATTTAAATTGATATATGTTTAATTATGATATATATGAGATATATGATAATAATGTTGGTACTAAGTCAATAATTACAGTTTGTAAAATACGTATAATTAAGTACTTAACATTTTAAATTGATAATGAATTTACAGTCACATTGGTCAATGATAGGAAATGTACATTTAATAATATATTTTGTGACGAGAAGTATTTTCATAATAAAACTTGTTGTCAATAAATAACTAGTACTGCTAAGGTATTAATAAAAATAACATCTACTGATTTTTATGTTACTTTTGTAACTACAGAAGACTTTACCGGATAACATTTTAAAGTGCATCTATTTATCTCTTATAATAAGTAAATATGACAAATATTGTTTAATCTTAGCGGGCTTCTTTATAAATCTTATTCAATTAGTCAAATAATGCTAGTAATAAATTGTAGACCTCAAATTAGTCACCGTAAAATGTTGTACATCAGACCACAAATATATAAAATATGTCAGAGGAGTGTATAAAGACGACCAATGGTATTTTGAACGACAATACAAGTTGCCATAATCCGATTATAAAAATGAACCATTGAATAGAAGGTGAAACTTTTATACTGTGACGGTCAATCTGTAATTTTACTTTCTACGCAACTTCATTTTTGATGGCATTTAGGGAATTCGTTTCTATAGACCGTGTCATATATTCCAAAGAATATAATACCTTTACAACCTATTTTGAAGACATTTTTATTATGCTCGTTATTGAAGTTGGATACGACTTGATTTGTAACGAGTTCATTTTATTGAGGGATGTTGAAGTTATGTGATTGTAGCTGATTTCAAACGAGACAGCTTAATGCATACTCATGTACTACGAACCGATATTTCTAGCATAGAATAGATACGATTTACGATCAGAAAATCATATTTCTTTCTGGACATTCCACATGTTTGGTAATCTAAATGCATTTACTGTACTTTTAGACGAATAAAATATCAAATAATTATACAAACGTAAATTGTAACAATTTCAATAGTTCCTATTAGCTTTAATAGAATGCAACGTTTAGTGGACTAGGCTCCTCGCTGAATTAAACCATACTTGTATACCTATCGACTGTTCTGCCGAATCATGATAATATCATACAGAACCTTCTATTGCTTAATTAAATAAAGATATGTTCTGCGTTAAATTGTTCATGGCTCGTTCAACAAAATTGCCATGACGGTGCATGCAGAACTTTCCCGAATCGCACTTATCAGAGCGTCAGTTCTACACAGCGTAATGATGACCGTTTGATATGACATGATATGATTTTATAGTTCATTTCTATATCCACTAAATACAAGAGAAACCATTTCATATTCTAAGCTAGAACATTTGGTTTGAAAAATTTTGGTTTATAGTCCATTGGAAACACTGTGCGTCATAATTTTAGATAACGATGCGATCATTTTGAGTCTGCGTTATAATTTCAGTCAAGGATGCGATCTATTAACTACAATAACAGTATTTAAAGCTAGTTTTTTTTGCAAAAAAAACTAATTGGATCATCTCAAACCAGATATTGGAAAGAGCTATTCAGTAAATTATGTGACACGTGTCAATAAATCCGACTATTAGATGCTTTTTGTCGATTTTTACAGTTAGATTCGCAATGCGATTGCCGTGGGTAAAGACAGTGACAATACCAAGGTATGTGCTCCCAATATTATGGAAACTAGTACTGCAGTATTTACTAGTTTACACCTAACTAGGTTCATTATGGGAGAGTAGGCGATGATAGCATTTTGATTCAACATAATGAGGTTTGTATCAAAACGATTGTTCTGTTGATAATTGTTGTGCTAATGTGTATCATGCTTTATGTTCTCAGGTTATGTTAGACAAATGTACATTGTAATTTCAATCTTGATAAATGAAGATGAGTCAAAGTAAATTAAGAATTCTTTCTGTGAATAATTCAATAGACTTATATTTTGGTGAATTACTTATGCGCTAAGAGATTCCAAGGAATCAAAGTAGCTAGATTTCAACAACAACATTCAATTTTCTCTTGGCTCTGTTAATTTATTGTTTCCTGGTATATTTAGGATCTTAGCAACAGTTTCATTACACAAACATCTACTTGATTTAAGTCTAGCAGCTTCACTAGCCAAGTCTTTTACAAACTTACTTACTAATAGTTGAATCAACGACAAGTAACCACAAACTGACCGCATCTAAAAAAATCTTCATTCATAACCAATGCAAATGAATAGGTCTTCTTACATTGAATTCTAACTACCCATGCTAGCACGTAGACTTTCCCCGCTAAGTGGTATAACGACGTAAACCAACATTTGAACTTTCCTAGTTGTTTGTAAGTGACGTTTTTATTTTTTTGTTCGCAGTGAGGATGCGGCGTCGCGGCCTGACTATTGGCTTGCTCCTCGTATTACACATGGTGAGAACTTGTTTATGTTGACATTTAGCGGTTGTACACTTTTACATACGCACTTACACTTTCTACACTACAATGTAGACAAAAATGAAGCAAAGCAACAAAGTCTAGTGAAGTCAAGCGCCTCAAGGCATCTAGTCAACCGACATTGAGCACATCGATGGTTTGTTTAATATAGCTCGTACGATGTATCTCATCTAAGTACGTCTAGAAGACTTATAGACGAGTCGTAATGATTAAGATGACTTATAAAAATCCTTTGACACTGGTAACTGGAACTAAAGTAATCTATCAAATCCTGGTAAGGCTGAAATTCAATGTAATGCTTTAATGAAAAATAAGTATATAAGTAGCAGGTTTAATATTTTTTGCAAAGATCATTTCTAAAACGATTTATATTCTAAACCGATGGACATTTTGCATCATCTAAGATATCTTATCACCATCAGATATTAAACATCAACTTTCATTTTAAACGCATATTCTAAGAAATCGTGATTTTCATTTTGATGCTTTGATGCTTACAATAATCATGTCGCTTTTCACTTACTTTACCTTTTTGCATACGGTATTTTATTCTTGTAATGTCAATCTTACCGATTGGTTTATGTCTTGAAGTACTTAAATCTCAAATTATTTAGCATTTCTCCTTTTTTGCCTATGTTATAAAAATATAGGATTGACATGACATTTGTTACTATATCTTATTATTTAGAAAGTTTATTTATTATCATTTCTTCAAACTTAAATTAACGGTAAGTTTTAACTCTTCTGCACATAAAACCCTTCTAATTGAGCAGTACGTAAGTGATAATAAATTGATTATGTAAGAGGATGTAATTAGTACCTTCTTATTGAAAGTGTGGGATTAAAAATTCTTATAAAGTTCTTAGACTAAAAGCGAAATATATAATTATTCTGCATATAAAAGTGCAATTTGTAATATCCCTACCATCATTCGGTACTTACCAATAACACTGACTATAATTTTACAAGTGAATCACGTACCGACTTTGATTGGCTGCTCGTCGTGACACCTATTAAGCACAAGTAATGAGGCCCAATAAAAAAACACATTACAAACTTTAAGTCCAGTCACGTCTCACGGTGCTAAGGATAGACCAATGGAAAAAGAGTTGACTTTTTGTGCTCTTATTTTGTTGCATGTGTAAAGAACGAGAAGTTACTTATTTAAAATTTCAGTTTTCAGAGGAAAAGTTGTGATTTTTTTATTCTCAGGCTATGTGATTAGGAGTCTCTCTATTAAGTTGACCCAGCGCTTCAAAGAGTAAGCTTATTTATAGTCGACCATGCATGTTCCTATACCTATACCTATTCCTATACCTAATTGCATTTGCTCTACTGCACATGCAGCTAGTGCAATTTCAGCTAAAGGATACTAACAGAGTTGGTTGCACAATTACTTTAACCTTATTTTTTTGCTCGCGTATGTAACTAAAAGTTTTTATTTTATTTAAAGGAGGCAGAAACAAACCTTTTTCGCATTTTTTTCTGTTAAATATATCTTTAATTAATTATATATTTTTTTATATTTTAAGATAATTTTAGAACATTGAAGTCACCATTTTAATGCCACACTAAGACGAATTTCAGTAATTTGTAGTGTTACTAATAACTAAGCTTCTTTCCCCGAACTAAGCTTTAGTTTTTTCATCGATATTAATGGTAAAGTTACGTTACGGTTGAATATTTACGTGTGTTTTGAAGAAAAATTACCTTAACCAAATGTCAGGATAGAGCCTATTTTAATGACCATTGGTTAAGGTATTTTTTCTTCAAAACACACACAATTGTAAAAACCGCTGGTAACGTAACTTTACCATTTAATAAAAACACAATTTACGGATAATTTCGCGATAATTTATTTGATTTTTCATCCCGACGTTTCGAACACTTTACAGCGTTCGTGGTCACGGGGTAGACTAAGATGTTATTTGTCATTTACATAGTTTTGAAAAATATTAAACTACCATCATACTCATAATTAATTTACGTTCCTATCCACGCAGAAAGAGCTAACCGTGTCTTGAGATCTTGCAGTTAGTGGTCTGGCTTGGGTCTTCGATAGAACCGGGTCCCATGCTGGCGGAATTTTCCAGACATCTTCTCTGTTGAAATTTGGATGTTTTCTAATTTCTATGGCTTCACGTAACATACGAGGAACGAACCGACGTTCTTTTGAAAGTATTTTAGGTTGGTCAAAACGTATGAAGTGGTTGGGTTTGTCTAAAGCATGTTCACACACTGCAGATTTCATGTTCCGTCTATGTTTTACGTTAGCTATATGTTCTTTTATCCGTACGCCTATACTTTGTTTGGTTTTACCATTACTACATCAAAAAACTGGCCCTTAGTGATATTAAAAGAAAACAATGTCCAACACGAACTTAACTCTCTCCTAACAATAGCTTAATTTCAGCGCCTTGCAATCATAGCGTCATTGTAAAGCTCAAAAGCGCGAGTCGTACTCTCAAGCTCTCAGTCTCCAATTCTCGATCTAATTGTGTCCGATTCTGTCGTCTTACTCTAGCAGTAATGCATTGTATCTTAGACTATAGCCCTTACTTACAAAAAGACTACCTACAACACTAGGTTAGATGTATGAATAAAATAAATAAACTAATTAAACCATACGTTGAGAGTACCTAAGCTGACATTAAGCTGACAATTTCATTATGCACGACATCTATTATGCATCAGGGAAACTATTTCTGAATAACTCTTGTCCAGATTTCTAAAATCTAGACTAGTTGAAAAATCGAAAATAAATCAACTTTAATAAGTACAAAAGTAGTGCTACCCAACCGCTCACAATACAATTTAAATTCTGAGTCCTCTCTTTACTATGTCGTTATGTACAATCAATTGTCATTCATTTTGAGATACTGAATATCCTTCTTTATTTTGCTGAATACTGATCAAGTTTGAAACGGATGTGTTACGTTACCTTCATAGTTAAATAGAAATTCTGACATCAATACACACAGTAGAAGCTTCTCCTATTAGCGTTATTTTAGTTCTTTTAGTGTTTTTTAAGGCGGTTAAATTTTTAAGAAAAAAAATTCGTCATTTCCAGTTATTTTTTAATTTATAATGTGCGTAAATGAACTAAAATAGTTATCTAAACCTTTTTCTTAATGTAAAAAATATTTTCCCATAAACCGCATCAAAATCGGTTCAGTCAAACGCGAGATATTCGCGGACAAACATACAAATCGAAATGAGAACCTCATTTTTTTGAAGTCTGTTAAAAATAGCAAGATTCTGACATGGATACACAGTAGAACCCCGTGTCGAGTGCATTTCCGCAGGCTAGTGCAGCTATTGAATACTAACGTGTTGCGGTTTCGAAAATATTGTTACAGTATGTGCACTGACTGGCACCGACTTGCTTTCCAAATAATGGCTCTATTAAAGGACTTTCTCTATGATCGGATATTTTATAAAGACGGCACTGTCACAGCTATTAAATTTAAGTATGTATTGCTCACACATATACATATAACGAAGGTACCTGTGAATTTTAAATAATTTAAATCAAGTATGGATTTGTATCTAGGGTTCAATTTATTGCGCGTAACTTTAACTTAAAATAAATTACGTTTGGTTGTTGGTTATAGTAAATTTGTGCACTAGAATCAATAATGTTTGTGGGAGAAAAACAGAGCTTCTATTTTAAAGTTGTATGTGAAACTTTATTGAGATACCTGACTCTATACAATACGTCAATATAAAAATCACTAGACTGCAATCATTTTGGAATGGCCATTACTATTTGATTTCTATCACACAAAAATCGAAGATTAAACTGTGATAAATCTAACTTAATTACCTTAGAAGAAAATTTATTATGGCCATAGATAATGTCTAATATGTGAGCATGAACAGAACAACCAGACCATAGTGATCGCCCTGTTTATAGAACATCGGTAGAGCGCGCCAAAGTGCAGACAGCGTCAAAAAAACTCTGTTAAGATCTATGATTTACAGTTAAATACCCCGTTTCAATAAAAGTAAACACCAAAAAAGTGTTGTATATTTTATTGTGTGGTCTACAATATTTTGTTTTATTTTAATCCGACCAAATGACCTCATATAAGGCCCACACTAAAATAAAATAAAGGTAGCATGATGTGCTCATTTTCAGCTAGAAATAGTAGCCGGAGCCGAACCTTCCATGTACATAACAAAGCTAAAGTCTCGTGCAGTGTAGATAAACACGGTATTTCATACTTCAACGAATGCAAAAGCCTGACTACGAAATCGTGCCAGAAATTTCTTAGTACTATTATATCTTGTGTGATTTTACGTGCTTTTCTTATGGATAGTATGCATATTTAAGCTTTATAAATAAGCCGTAATTTATACCTTTCTTCTTACTACAAATCAGCTGATACACTTTTGCACTCTTCGCGTACATATTATGAAAGTTAATGGTTTTTAATCGACACTTCAGCCATATAAGGCACATCACTAGCCGCCGCCAGCCGCGTTTTCCGACTCGTTTCACAAAATTACTGTAATCGATTAGGAATAAACTCAATTCGATTTTCTTCTCGCCAATCGGATATCGAGAATTAACGTTTTTGTGATACGCAAATTGGATGATTACGGTGACAAGTTTAATTAGACGAGTGTATTTTCTGTTGGAATAGTGAATGGAGATTTATTTACTAGAGAGAATCGTTTTGACTGTGTGTGTGACATGGAGTAGTTGTAATATATTTGCTTACTGTATTAATGTAGTTTATACGAACGTCCCGTCTCACAATGTCCTACAACAAGCGTATTAAAAAAACTATCCAATACTGCATACGAAACGACGTTCCTTATTTGAATTATTCGTTGGTTAGTGCCCATTTGTAGATGGTAAACCTTTAGGTATATAGCTCCGAATACATAGTTAGACCTTAACTTGTATCTTCTCAGTGTTCAATATTGGGACGGTATTCTACTACTACTCAAGTCTCTCCATAATTGAATCTTTTTTATTTCATTTATTACAAACAAGCTTGTTATGATGTGTTTTTAAGAATCAAACTAAGGATCAGTTTATATCAGAATAATTGGTTTACTCTCAATTTGCATTGAGCGCAATATGGTAAAGTAGGCCTCACTTTTTACGCGCACGCCTCAATATTTACACTTGAAAACGTCTAGTGTGGATCAAAACACAGGGTGTGTCAGACCACTAAGGCATGAACGAGATGGCATCTAATCCGGTGACCGGGTAGCCGGTCCAAACATGGGCACCGACCCAGTCGGGCACGGACGCACCGAGTTCCGTCTATGTCCAGTATTTTACCTGTTTACCCTACTCGGGGAAAAGGCTGTTGAACCACAACAATATGGTAGCGTTTTCTGCGTATGACTGTACTGCTTCTTGTGTGGAAATTAATTAATTGCTGGAATATAAATCATCTTAAAAAACTAAGTTTTGGGATGATGTACCTACTAAGTTTTAACATTATCTACGAGTTTTTAAAACCTAACCCTCTTATTCATAAAAACGCAAACAGTCTAATAAACCTTTTTTAACTGTAACACTGTTTTGTTGCATTCTTTCTTGACGCTGTCATCGTTTAAAAGAAAGTGACAAAACAGTGTAATAGCTAAAATAGGTTTATTAGACCGTTTGAGTTATTATAAATAAGGGGGTAAGATTATAAATTATCATTTTAATAAAATATCATAGATGTGACAAATTCAATGTAACAATGTTTTTATGTTTTGTACTCGTAATTACATGCTCTAATTACCAAGAATTTGTTAATACGAAATGTGTGCTCGTGTAAGAGTGGTTAAATAATATAATAATGAAGGGTAAACTTCAATACGATTCCAGACAAGAGGCTTTCCAGGAATAATAAATTTGATACCCTTCTAAATAACCATAAGCTGTTAAACAACGTATGAGGTATAAATTGCAAAAGTTAGCCGGGTAGGTTTCAGAACTTAACTACTTATGTGCAGACTGTGGCATAAATATGGAAGTATGATGCTATGAGTATGTCTGAGGAAAATCTTCTTCCTCAGAATATCACATAAAAATAGTGATAAAGCTAAATTATATGCTAAGTCTTCTAATTTTTATGAAATAAGGAAACTGAAATATTGTAGTTTATTGCACCTTGCACCATATCAAACTTTTAGTAAGACAGTCCAAAATCTTGGGAGAAAACAAATCATAAGTTTTTTTTAAAATATGAAATGGGTTTGCTCTTGTCTATAAACCAGACCAGACGTGGCATAGATAGTTTTAGTATTACTTATAGACTAAACTTATAAAGCGACTAAACTTATAAAACTTATATACCTGCTTAAAATTCGCAGTCAAGACATCTTTCGCTATAAAGTTATTCAATCTGAAATAACCAAATTACGTTTTAATTTAAAAAAACAGTTCGCTCAATTTAGATATTAGCTGTAAATATTCAATTCCGTGAATATACTCATGAATATTTACGCAAGCATTAGTCCAATTTGTCCAATTAAGCACAAAAAGGCATGCAAACAGAATAAAGATATAAACACACACTTTACGGCGGTCGTTGCTATGTTAATATCGAATAGTGAGGTGCACGTCCCAATTCCGACTTGTTTCTTGAAAAACAAGTCATCGTTGACCGATTCCGATTTACGACAATAGTCGTAGAAACAGTCGGTAGTGGTGGGACGAGATGAACCGGACTTGGCTCTTACTAGTTGGTAACTACTAAACAGTAGATAGTTGATAAGAGATTATCTGGTTATCTTATCGTAAATTAGATGATGATTTGAAACTGTGATAACATTATAAACTTACATCTAAAATGCATAGTTTTCCTTTAGTACTCGTAAATCAATTAGGTACATAACATCGCAAGCGGTAGACTGGTAGAGAATACCCTAAGCAATTATGTCCGCCACTTGTACAACTCACATTGCTATAAAGTTTGAATAAAATAAATAAATATTGCTGTTCTTATTGTAGCGAGCATCTTATTTACTGAAAAAGGCGAGTCCTTAATTTGTGACAAAGATGCTTTACTACCTTTTTATTATAGAACAATTGCTTAGTCAGTCTATACTTTAAACAGCACACAACTAGGTTCAAAAAACGTTAACACGTCACATCACTAAGTAAAAGCCGGCTTTCGCGTGACCCACAGCGCCGACACACATTGAACTTGAAATCCTTCTCGACATTGTAGCCACCGACAAACCATTTGTTTCACCCTATATTTATTTTGGTCTATACAGGGTGTAAGAACTGTGAACGACTACTGATGTGTGCCATGTTTTGATTTGAACCGAACTAACAAAGCACCCACATACTCTGGCGTAAGCTCAATACAAATGAGGTATTAGGAGTTTGGAAAGATTTTTTACATATTTGAATTTATCTTTATTGCTAGTCAACAAAATACAGGTAAATTGTAAAGCTTAATGAAATGACTCCTACAAAGTCTAGTATTTAAATTAATATTTATTTAAATAAATAAACAATAGCAACGTCTCTACTCTTTTCATGTGGGATCCCAATCTGGTTGGTTTCTTTTTACTCCCTGTATTCATGTTTTACGACACGTGTAGCATTTCGGTTAGGAAGCTTTATTCGCCCTGAATTCGTTTATTTTCCTTTACATCCGAATAAGTACGCTTATCTTATTTATTCATGGAAAAATCTGGAGTCGAGTAATGTGTTTTCGTGTTTACGTACACGAATATTTGAAGTTTTTCTTTAAGTATTACATACTCAAATCATTCAATAAGTATAGGTATCTATATAGATAATAGAAATGTATTGTATGTAGAGGTAGAAAAAAATAGCTAATTTTACTCATTTTTAAGCGGTTTTTGATTAAGGGGTTGAAATACAAAATTTCCCGGGCTATTTGTATTAAGCGACATTTTGTAAACTTTACACCAGAGCTGTTTAAAGTTTTGATTTTTGAAAAAAAAAAACATAACTTCCGAAATTTGTTAAATTTTGAAAAAAAAAGATATTTATTGAATACGTTACATACTCTGCATAATCTGATTAGGTTTTTTTCTGATATTCCTATTATTAACAAAGATACATGTCGTTTAATACAAAGTGATCCTTTTTTTATTTTATTTTATTCCAGGCCAAATGATTTAACCGCCTAGGATAAGTATTTGTTGTTCCTGGCTATATGACTTATCCGCCTAGGTTTATTTATTCTTGCTCCAGGCTAAATGACTTAACCGCCTAGTACTGAAAATAATAGCTCCAGGCTAAATGCATGAAATTGAAGAGTTGTTCATTTCATACCTGACCTAATGATTTAAATGTCATATACCATACATTTTCGTGGTGTATAGCCTATTTTGTTTAAGCGCCGATTTCATTTTTACTTATTTGTTCCTAATCGTGCCTGAGTAATTAAGTTTTCTGAAATAAGCAGATAATATTTATAAGGTAAAGCTCATTGTATGAAGCGACTTTACTATGTATTTGTAGGGTTAAGCTAATTGTATTATGCGACAATCTTATGTATTCATAAAGTAAAGCTAAATGTATGAAGCGACATTTCAAAATATTTATAAGGTGAGGCTAATTGGTTTAAAAAACGTACATTGTCTGTAAATTGTTGATCCAGGAAAGAGGGTTTAAATAACTCTCTGGTATTTTATAGTGAGCTTAAGTACACAGTTCCTAAATTTGTCAAAATTTTGAGTCGGTACATACATCGCAGTGCAAAATAGGCCCCGAAAATGCGATTGAGCGACAAAAAAGTGCCCAGATCGTCACCAAACCCAGCTCAAACGACGCGGAAAAATTCGCTGATTCCAAATATGTATGTAAGTCAATTTCGCCCAAAATGTCGCTTCATACAAATAGCCCGGGAACCGTCAAAATGATTCGACCCTTAGGAAACATTAGGGAGGTAATTTAGTTTTTTTTACAAATAGAATATAAAATTTTTCTTCAAAATTTTTACTCCATTCAATTTTATCCATTCGCCATACTTTGGAATTTGACTTATTGCCAAAAGACATTAGTATAATTATCATAGCAAATCTGTCATCATTTTCTATCTAATTTTCACTAGGATATTCATTCTTTAATCCCTACCTACCCAGGAACGTTGTTTACGTTCGTAATGACCGCCTAGATTCATGGCAGACTAGAATACCACAAAAAGCCGGTCCCATAAATCCATAAGGCAACTGAAAGCGTACTCAACTAAGGCTGATACCACACTAAGCGACAAATAACATACTGCTACATAGTATATAAAAAGAGAAGTACCCATATTTTCTTCGGCTCACAAGAGTAGGACGCCATATGCGTGTAAATTACGTTCAACTTTAAAAGCACAAGTTTGTATTTTAACGGTTTGCTAAAGATTTCAAGTAAAAAAAAAAGAATAAGCGTGATTTTAGTTTTCAAAAGGTCTAGGTACTAGTCAGCTTTTTAACTCTTTTCTTGAAAGCTATTAATTATAGAACACGGAGGTAGGCACTTGTCAGCCAACGCAAAAGAAATGCAGACTGAAATCATTGGGTGCGTTTTATTTGTATTTTTATCGAAGCTTCAATTCAGAAGGAATCAATATTCCTAGTGCTTTGAGGCAACCTAGCATCAAACAATACAGAAAGAGCACCAACATTAAGGCCTAAGCAAGCACGACAACCCAAACATTCAGATTAAGATTTAGTACGAACGAGAGCACGTCAAAGTAAACTCTGCGGTATCTTATGCAGTTGTAATAAGGGCAAACAAAGTCAAACTTCGCACAATTCACCAGAAGCTGGCACGCAAAAATGTTTTATAACACATTAATGAAATTTAACACAGTAGTGTGGCTTCACCCTAATGTGGCTCTACGTCTTCAGACATTTAATGAAAGTAAAATTGGTTCGCGGAGCATTGCCCGCTTGACACACTGCACTTGAGAATTTCCTTCTCAAAAGATAATAACAACTTTATTTCTTAAGGCTTAAGGGACATTTTGAGCACAGAAAATGGAGAAAAGGAACATTGTACCTTCGTGGAACATGTTACGGATCTGGTTCGTAGTAGCTTATCGCGGAAAGCTTTGTAGTTTATCTTATTATCTACAGATTGATAGAGTAAATGTTTGAATAATCACTTACCTTGTTTTTATGGAAGTTAGTTCTTCAATCACCTGTTGATAATCTGAATCACCGTAGATACAGTGTAGTTACCTGCAACATAATAGCAATTTTTTATTCTTGAACCTATAACAAAGTGGTCAAGATCACTATTACACAAAAATTATGAAATATTTACCAACTATAGTATAAAAAAAAACATTTATTCATTGATTTAAACGTTCATGGTCACTAACATTAGAATAGTTAGATACGGGATTGCTCATTGCTCATAAATAATAAGGTACATGGTAGCAATCCCGTATCTAACTAATCTAACAATTATTCAGTTTCAAAAGAACAAAAATAAATCAAAGGACTTACAAATTAATATAGGTACAGTAATTCTTTTGCCTGAACCAGGTTTGACCTGTATCACAGGCTTAAAAGACGTTACACATAAGAAAATTGGGATATTAGTATGTAGTTTATATACGATCGATCATAATAACGATCATAGTATGGAGTTTATCTACACATAAACATACAGATAAACTTTAAAATTACCTATCTAACAAGCAATGCAAGAAATTCTTAATAATGTGATTGATAATTATTAGATTGCAAATCCTGTCACTGGCAAGTTTCACAAACTCATAACTAACACTTAAAAACAAGAAAATTAACTTTCAGTTAGTTTCCGAACTAACTAATTCCACTGGAATGTCGTCATTCGTCAATGAAAGTATCGAATGGCGGTGATTTGTATGAACTGTCATCAGGGACTAGGTTTATCTTTCATCAAAGGTGTAATGCCATGATAAAAATTGCACGTTATTAGCATTCAGAAATTGTCACTGCCAGTGTCACTCATTTTCTTTCACTGATTCTTCTTCTTCTTCCTTCCCTATTTTCATCATCTGTGGTCGGGTCTCCTCACACTTCTGCTTTTGCTGCCCTTTTCTTTCACTGATTACAAAGAAATATTTTAAGTTCGTAAACGATTAATTTAGGAGGTGTTACCAACCTCGAAAGATTCCAATTTGTACTCGACACGGACCACCCAATAGTAATAAATTATCCAGTTACTCTAACAAGGCTCTCACATTCATTTTATGTAGGGAAGTCCTAACATTTCTTATTCCCATTTATCGTAACCAGCTTTTAAGAAAAATTGGTCAATACTCCATCATTAAGATAAACATCGGGATCCCTCAAAACTTTCTCTCATTTATTTCGTTACACAATACGAGTAATCGTTTGAATCCCGATATAATTGCTGGATGCTATAACACTTTTAGTATGAAGTAGTCCGGTTTTTCAAAATGTAGGCAGTCACAAAGAATTTTTGGGTTGTTATCAAAAAATATTTGATATCTAACGAATCGAAAGTAAATCATTTTAGGGTAATACTCGTATCTCACTTATTCGTAGATGATCGCCAATCATAATTGGTATCTAATAGATTTAAGCTTAATGAAGTGATAGATCTTGCTTGGGTCTAAAGTAAAAGACTCATCAAGTGACCATACCTTAAAATTTTGGGAACTCTTGATCTTAAGGAAGGAGGAGTATTCACAGGTAATAATAAATCTTAACGTCAATAAAAAAACACGTTAAAGTATCCGATGTAGCGATACTTTCTAATTTCATACCTCGAGGCGAAACAAATGAGAGTTATAAAAGCCTTGACGATTCGTTAATGTGGGGTTCACAGACAGATGTCAACACCCACGATGATACAACCTTTAGAAAATTATAGGACCAAACTTTATTATTGCTAAAGCTATACTTACCTCTGATTTTTTCATTTTATGATTTCAATTGATTGCTATATTAAAGAAATTACTTTTACCTGTTTAAACTGACTATAGATTCTTAAAAGATGAAATATGAAACCAAAAATTGCGCACGGGCGGGACTCGAACCAGCATCTTTCTGGCTAACCGGGCCAACTGCTCTTCCAATTAAGCTACCGTGCTGTCGGTCTGACCGCGCGAAATTCTTGGTCTCATGGACACTGTGAGTGTTAAAAACATTGTAAAATCACTGACTATAGATGTCAAATGATCATTATTTCTGCTCATTTATGTATGTTGATAACCATTAAATATTAACGTGGGTAAGTAATTATGTAAGCGCTATCACTATTGAGTTTCGTATCTAAAGATGGTAGTAATGAGTAGCTAAATTGATGAATGAGACTTGTAGAAACAAATTAAATACTATAAAAACTCGTGTGAATCGTGTCAGTCGTAACTTTAAACAAAAACAAAGAAACTAAACCTGATGACATCAAAAACCAGTCCAATGGAAAATTAGGAAACCAGATCTTCAATGAGATGATACAAAACAGGAATGGAATATGTCAACTTTCACTAGTATCGTGTAAGAAAACACACCCGGTTATTAGTGACCCAGAATTAGTATTTACATTGATTGTTGTCACTAGACCTTTGATACAGGTGTCCGTATATAAAAAGGCCAGTGTGTCATATTGAATAACTCTGAAGGCCCACGCGCAGTAGTGAAAGCTGTCGGTTAAGATAAAAGGCGCAGTAATTCCCAATGAGATACGATAAAATGTAGCTACAAAATGAATCAGTTTCGAATTAATGAACTTATTAGACTGGTAATGTCGGTTGTAGTAGACCAAATTGGAACACCTTTGATTAGATAGGATTTATTTGTGTCCATTGGATAGAGGTATGAGATTGGATTTGGTACGAGTAAATCGTTGCCCTATTTTATAATTTAAGCTACGCATGTTGTGCCCCGTGTGAGATTTAATTACGACCTACTTGCGTACTCGTATAATTAAGTTACCTGATATACCAAACACACAATAAAACTGGTTTTCGTTAACATTTTCTTATTACTCCTTGAATAATAAATCATCTAAAGATCCTTCTCTCTAAATTCCAGAGTGGAGCTCTAAGCGACCAGTCATCCAACGAGAGCGGGGGCGGCGGCGGCGGCTCCGGGTCTGACACGAATAGCGCCGCGGAGCCCTCAGCAGACCAGCTCGCAATGGAGTCGTCGGAGCGGGAGACACCTAGCCACGCATACAACGGACCCCCGCCACCGGCACCGCCACCGCACAACAGGAGACAAAACCCGCCGCATCATCAGCCGCACCATCCTTTAGGTAAATAGCTAGTAATAATAGGTATATACTCATGATACTTCTATTTGAGAAAGAACTAGGTGTATGGATTGATATACAAGTACTTATGTTTACGCGAATGAGTCAGATTTTCTGTCGAAGCTACATGCTTGAATTTCAACTACTTCTTCTCTTCATTGCAGGCATGCCCAGGATCCCCAACCATCACCCGATTCATTCGAAGCCCTTCGCTCTTGGACCGCCAGGCAATCACCACAAGAACGACATCGGACCTGGATTCAGAGGACCTCCACCCCCTCCCGCACCTCCTGCTGACGCCCAAACCTCAGCCAGTGACAAAGTCTTCAGCGGCGCTGGCGATGTCTGGCCAGCTCCCGCTCCAGATATGCCCAAAATCGTCTCACTCGACGTGAAATGTGAGAAGAACGCTATGCGAGTATTCCTCAGCTTCGATAAACCCTTCTTTGGAATCGTCTTCTCCAAGGGTCACTACTCCAACCACCAGTGCGTCCATCTTCCTCCGAATCTAGGAAGATCTTCCGCATCTTTCGAAATCGGTGCTCACGCTTGCGGCACTGCTGGAAGCGGTGATCCAAGATACAGAGGAGACGTAGCCGCTGCAGGAACGTATTTCGAAAACGTCATTGTCATACAGTACGACCCTCAAGTGCAAGAAGTATGGGATCAAGCTCGCAAGTTGCGTTGCACATGGCACGACCAATACGAGAAAGCAGTCACATTCAGACCGTTCCCTGTAGACATGCTTGATGTAGTACGCGCTGACTTCGCTGGCGACAACGTTGGTTGCTGGATGCAAATCCAAGTAGGAAAGGGCCCATGGGCTTCAGAAGTATCAGGCTTGGTAAAGATCGGACAGACGATGACAATGGTGCTCGCTATCAAGGACGACGATGCAAAGTTCGATATGTTGGTCAGAGACTGTGTGGCTCACGACGGTCAACGCGCTCCTATACAATTGGTCGATAGGCGAGGCTGTGTAACAAGACCGAAGCTGATGTCCAGATTCACAAAAATTAAGAACTTTGGAGCTAGCGCCAGCGTGCTCTCATACGCGCACTTCCAAGCATTCAAATTCCCTGATTCGATGGAGGTTCACTTCCAATGTACTATCCAGATCTGCAGGTATCGTTGTCCCGAACAATGTTCTGATGGAGCTCACAATGTGATTGCGCCTCATGCGGAGTACGGAGCACCTCAGCTAGATGCTTACCCCGTTGGTGCTGAAGTGAGACGAGATGAACGAAGAGTGAGGAGGCAACGTCGCGCCACGTCACCCGAGAAAGAAGTCGGAGTGAACAGGGTCATTCGTGTAGTGTCTGCTGGCGACTTAAACATGGACGCTGCTGAGGAGAACGCAGCTCCTAAGATTATTCCTACCCCTGGTCTAGTCTGTATGACGACTCCCGGATTCGCAGCTACGCTCGGCGCTCTTCTTGCCACATTATTATGTTCTTGCGCCGTGTCCGCGGTGTTGTTTGTAAAACTGCGCCCCATATCTTCACTGAAGAAGAAAACTGCCGCTATCACGACGATAGCCCGGCCCCACCCTCCGCCCACCGCCCATGTAATTTCAAAAAGTCGGTTCTACTCGTAACATCGCCTAAATAATAAAATTTGTACATAATGTGTGTGTGATGAGACTGAAGTATATAGACCATGCCAATTGTATTTATTTGTGTGTTATTCCAGTGCTCAAACAAAAGCAACAATTTCAAATCTATTTATTTAGGAGTATTTTAATTTATTGAGATTATTTAATTGATAACTTTCTGATTCCAGTTGAAAGAGCTTCATTTAAATTGTTTTCTATTCTTTACGAAATTTGGTTTCAACTTAAAGTTGTTGCTTGGGTATCTAGCTGAAAATGATATGCATCCAATGTTCAAATCAAGAGGTTTATAAGAATTACAGTAAACACAAATGTAGTATTAAATAACTGATAAGTACAATCTTCTGTTACCTCTTTTCGAATATTGGAAAGTTCGGATTAGGGGCAACGGAAAATACAAAATATTATGTGGTTTGTCAACGAGTAGGCGAACCGCTAGAGTTAGTTTAAAATAACTTGTCATTAGTATTAATATTATTTATTTTAGTTAAGTTACTATCGTAGTCAAATGCTACCTAATTTATTTATTCTTATACCACCTGAGTACCTCTTCATCTGTTTTATTTTGTGTTATTGTTTTCTTCGTGTTATGACAAAGTTTATTTTACTGTTGCGTAATTTAAATTGTTTTGTTTATTCATTTACAATAAACCCTGGCCATTATCATGCAGTTGTACATGCGATTGTGATGTATCGTCACAGACTTGTAAAGAACATTACTTAAAAAATTAAACATTATCAAGAAAACTTACTGCGAAGTGTTATTTATTTTTTGTTATATTACCTTTCTAAGTAGGTACTTTGTAGTTACAAATCCTTTTTATTAGACGACCGTGAAATTAAACCGATATCAAGTAATTCATTAACCAGAAAAAAAGTCTCAAAATATAAAAGGCGATAAAACATATTAGAAAGGAAAGGATCTCGCAATACGGGTGGTCCGTATTGGGACCGCTTGATATCATTCGATTATGCTTTCTAAAATAAAGTAGGTCATTAAATCGCTCAGGGATCGATAGGACGCCGGTAGTCACGTACACAAAAACATGACGAGTGAGGGTTTAAACAAAATAAATAAGAAGTCAATCAAAGTGCCTACTTACCCACCATTTTAACAACACAACATTATTAAATAGTTGCTAGTAAACAACACGTTTAGAAAGCCTTATGTACTTAGACGGGACTGATATCAGTCAAGTCCATCAGTCTGCACTGACATGACTGACGCTAGAAATAAGTTTTAACGGTTAAAGTTTCATCAGTCGACTCGACTCGAGTTCGACTGTCTGTCAGTCCATGTTGGTTACACGATAATTCTGATCACGAAATTAAGACCTCGTTTGCGGGGCCGTGGGGTGAGGGGAGAGACGAGAGCGCGGTTAGTAAGCGGCCCGCACCCCTTGCGTGACCCTCTATCGCCTCCCCCCTCCCCTGTACCCCGCAGGCGAAGTCTCAATGAAGCGGTTTACCTATAGGTATACTGATAGTGTAACTGTTGCCAAAATAGATATAATAATACACTTGGTACTTACCTACCTGGAGACTGATAGCTTCTTTTTTCTTGTCGAAGTGGTGCCGCTCCATATAGATTCACCAAACACACAATCTTCTTAAGCACATATACAACACAATATACCAAAATAATCAACACACGGGATTTAATGCAACGATACTTATTTATAAGGTAAACATCGTATTTACCTTCCCGACGTTTCGACTCGGTTACACGAGTCATGGTCCTGGGGTGACTAAGGCAGCTCGGCGTCCTTTGCTGGTACGCTATGAAATATGTTCATCTACCCGCACACTTTTAATATTTATTGCACTGACAGTCAGCTCTGCAAAACACACTAACAGTAGGTATCTGGGTTTCTTGTGGACGGCATAGTACGCGATTTGTACTTTGTTATTTGATTATTTTAATACTAGCGGTCCCAGCGAACTTTGTTTCGCCCCGGCCCCGTCCCGCCCCAGCCCCGGCCCCGTTGAACGGGATAAAAAGGATCCTATGTCCTTCTCCTGGCTCTAAGCTACCTCTCTGCCAATTTTCAGCTAAATCGGTTCTGCCGTTAGGCAGGGTACGCAAAATAAGTAACTTTTTGGTTGATTTTTTACACCTTGTGTCCGAAAAACCCTAATATCCGAGGAACCCTATTTTTGTTCAAAATTAAATATAGCCTATATTACTCGTGGATAATGTAGCTTTCGAATGGTGAAAGAATTTTTAAAATCGGTCTAGTAGTTTATGAGCCTATTCATTACAATCAAACAAACAAACAAACAAAGTTTTCCTCTTTATAATATTAGTGTAGACAAAATGCAACAAAGTTTTAAATCACATATAACACGATATACCTCCGAGAACCGCTAAAATTGCAGTTATTTGCATTAAAATACGAGAAGCACAAAAATCCACCCGCGGAGCTCCCTTGACAACTCAAATTTAATGTTTTCATTCCAACCCACACAAAACAAATATTTTCTACCCGCTAAATATTTTATATTTTCATACGCGTTCTAAAACCAAACACACACGACATGACATGAAACTCTCTAATTCCAAAAACTTGCTAGGCTTAGAACTAGAGCCGTACCATAAAATTAATATTCCTATCGGAATAGAAGAACTAGTAAAAGCTGTCAAACGAAACCGATATTGAATGACAATAACCAATTTTAGTAGGTTACATTAATAACTTAAAATGAGATAACCTTCCGTCCAGGTGATTTATACTCATCTTCCTAGGTTAAATATATTAGTTTACCGCATGATAAACAGTCGACACAAAATATCGAACATGCAGCCTTAAGTGTAAAACGAAAAATTATTTATTTGCACAAAATATTCGTAAACATGCATTAATAAATGTTATTTTGTCTTTACTTTTTACATAACGTTTATAGAAAAGAATAAGCAAACTTAGTACTTTAAATTTAAACCGGATTGGCAAATATAAATCGTAACTTGAGAGGCTTCGATTTGGACTAATTTACCTCTTAAATGAGAAGTTGTAAGGGTTATTTTGCTGTAATGAACAATAATCAATCACCGATCAAGTCCCCATGTTTCAGAAGCACAATTTCTCTTAAATATACACAATTTCATTTGAAATTATAAAAAATCAGTCGAAAGAAATTTTCAGCGAGGCTCTTTGGGGCTCCTAACTGTTTGACAGCCGCCAAAAATGGTTCTGCTGCGTCATATCTCGCATCTCTTTTTATCACACAGGTTTATCCTACTGACATCTCGCTTTTGTCGTTCTATTCTGAAAGGGATATTAATTCTATGAGCCGTACTAAAGTATTAATAGGCCATTTTATAAATAATGTCATAATGATGACGTTCATTAATGATGTTAAACTTTTTTAATTGTAGGGTAGGGAATTTATGTTGTGGTTTAAACCTGGTTCTTTCTTTTCGTAGTAAAGGGTCTAAGACAAATTTTAAGTCCTTTCCGTCTATTTTTCCAGAATGGAAGAGGGTCAGAGGACTTACTCTGCAATACAAGATTGTGTTACCCAATCTAGCCGTCCTTGTCGCTCATACTAGGATACCCTTGCGAGGGAAAGAGATGGCGATATTCAAAAATCTTGGCAAAGTCTCAAGAGTACGGCCCCAGATTGGATTAATTTCATAATGTCGAAATTAACACGTTTGGAATTATGAAATGAAATGAAATAATATGAATTACGGAATCCATAGACAAATTAGTAAGGAAAATGATAGATCACGCATTTTTTTTAAATAAGAGGTAGCATTAAAGCCTGTCTCTTTAAAATTCTTCAGCAAAGATAATATGCCAAGATGACTAATATTTGTCCTAGAAGTGTGTTGTTAAACTTGTGATAGTCAGCATAAAACTAATTTAGTATTTTGATACTTCTTGGCAATGTTAATCCACAAATAAAACATTTCATTTTAACATTACGTATAGCCAGCCATACAAATGCAAGGTGGAAAAAAAATAAAGCATTCCATAGCTATTTGAAATAAAGAATCATTCGGAACAGATTCCAATGTTATGATTTATGAGACATGTATTATTTATTATATGGCTATTTTAACGTTCACAGAAACATTACCGTCACGTTATTACTGTAGAAAATAAAATGACAACGTTAGGTCAGGCACACAAAGAACAAAAAAAACTCGTTCAACATACATTTTATTCCATTAAACAAATTAACAGTTGCTTACGCGTTAAACACATATCGCCACCGCTTCGTAGAGAAACTTAAACATAAATAAAACTTTGTCCACGATTAATAATGAACTCCTTGTGACAAGAAATGTAACAAGAACAACTGACACTTCAGGGATACCATAACCGCAAAGAAAATTAATGGAAAAAATGTGTAAATTAATTTTATATATAAATAAAATTGCACTTAGAGAAACACGTTCTCACAAAACTTTAAACTTACGATATAATAGTTTTGCTATGATAAATGCAAGATTTTTGGGTGGCATGTCGTATTTTATTACAAACGGGAGATCGACCATCTTAACTTCATACAGTATTTATAATTTCAATTTTGAATCGAATGTAATCGATTATTCGATTCAAAATTGGTTAATTTCATCGATCTCTTAGACAGCATTTATCTATATTTTATTACTTAGTACTATCGATAATCTAGTCATAGCTATGTTTCAATACATTATAATAATAAGTTATTAAATAACGTTTGAGCAAAAAGGAAGGACACAAATAATGTACCTAAATGCAAGATAAATGCAAGTTAATATAGAAAAGTAGATTTATATGATAATAATCTGTAACGTTCATTGGTGTTTCAACTAACGTATATTACAATATTACTGTTAAAATTACTTAAACTAGCATATACATTAATAGATTACAAATTAACTACAATAAGTATTCACTAAAGCAATAGGGAATGTCTTATAAACAATTCTTGAGACCAGAATGTTAATTTTGCTCAAGAACGATTCGAACATAGAAGTTCAACTTGACACATGAAATCATCATAATCAACAAAGGTTGAAAAGTCGTCGGCGTTTGTTAAAAATTCTGGCTTCATGAATAACGTTAGCCATCTCCTGGGATTAGGGATAGCTATATTGTTTTTTTTTAATTAGTGCAAGCATTGGAAATTGGCTAGCATTGGTGGTAAAGTCCTGTTTAATAAAAATATTTCATGACCATTAAATTGTTAAAAAGAAACCGAACATAGACATCAAACAATCTAGTCTCAAGAACAAAATAACTAAAATTATAAAAAAAAATATGATACTGGGATATAAAATATTGCAAAGTTTAATTTATTAACAGGTTTTAACTTTTGGTTTCCACTTATAAATGCGAAAAACATACAATATGTAAGGAATTTTTAAAATAATAATGGACTTTGTAAGCGCGTTACAAAAACTACATAAGATTATTACAATGATTCTGCCATATCTTACAAGTACAACTAAATAGGCTACTTACTTATTGACTAAAATATTATACAAAATTGCGGACGGATTAATAATAATCACAAAATTTAAACACCGAGTAAGTAAACATATTTTTTATTAAAACTATTTTTTGTTAGGTAAATGAATGCCTTAAAACTTTTTGGGTTATTGCTTTAAGCTTCGAATACACATGCCTGTAAAATGGGTAAACAGTTAACTTGCATGCCAGTTACGAGAATGCGCAAGCTTAGCAATTTGCGTCATTGCATGCCTATGTTCATACTATTGATATTCACACACGCCAGTTTAGCCCCTGTGTCCACTCCCTCACATTGCATACCAGTAAGCGTCTTCCTACACATACAAGAAGATGGCACGTGCAAGTAGCTGGCATGCAAGAGTGCCAGACAGGCATGTACTTCGGCCTTTATGCTCTAAAAAAAAAATTTTTATTTTTTATTTTAGTTTTGTTTGCTAAAAAGTAATTATTCCAAAATAAAAGCTACGAAGAACAAAATAAGATTAATGTTGAGCAAGCCATCAACTCGCTAAGGTTCGATTTACCTACAACTTATCCTAATGGCATGACTCGACGTTTATACTTATAAGCTAAAGTTTTTAAAGTGAACGAACGAAGGATAGAATGCCTTGATTTCAATTGCGATTACTTGATCGCATATTTTAATGCGTGTGTTTTTCTTCAGATGAA